>CM040402.1:62419457-62481957 GCA_022702515.1 Ilyophis sp. 1 JC-2022
TATAAACCCATAACATTCTTTCATGTAAATAAGTGGTAAGTGTGATATATGTCTTGGTCAAAACACTACATTAACCACTTCCTGTGACTTTTATTTATTTTACCTGCTGGAAGTCATGATTCCAGTGACCTTAACAAGAGCCCCAAGGCACACAGATGCAAGACAACCCCATAATGGCAAGGATCCACCACAATACGTCACCACAGGTATGACGTCCTTTTCAACATAATGATCCCTTCTGTTGACACCGAACCCACCGCTGGCATGCGTGACTGACAAGCTAAATTTTGGCCTCATCTGACCATAACACCTGCTTCCAATCAGAGTTTCAATGCTGAACTTCAACTGGAACCAGGTGCTATGGTCAGATGAGACCAAAAACTGTACACTTACATTGCCCTGATTAAAAGATGGGTAAGGAAGGACATACCATGTGTGAGTGTGCGTCACTGTATTGGGGGCCGGAGGAAGGATCACCCAACTGCTGCACACCGTTCTCTGCAAAGCAAAAGCAATCATATATATATATATTTTTTTTTTTAAACGCATTAGCAAAACTGAACACAATTGTGTTCAAATATGAATGCGATGTTATCAATGTGGTATGCACAGTATTCAAACGCCTCCTCAGCAATATTTCCAGATCTAAGGAACGGCCTTCAGTTCCGCCACGTAATTTCCAAAGGTAACAAAAGATAAGCTGATGAACAGAGCTATGGTATGTTTGTAAAGAAAACGGTGCAAAACTGAGCACTAGATGAAGCACAGATGGGAACCATGAAAGATATTTGAGGAAAATATAGATATTTAACTTTGTAAGAGATCACCCAGTATTTTTCAATTCTTACACAGGCTGCACAGCCAAGAGAGGACAGTCAAGAGGTAACAACAAAGTGCAACAGAGCGAATGATCCCTATGTTTTTAAAGAGTGGGGAATTGTAAGTCTTAATATACTTAATTATACTTTATACTTAAAGACCCTGATGAGATGCCAGACAATCAATGTACATTTTTGAGTGTCAATTAAAAGAACATAAATAAATATGCTTTAGCTACAGTGTTTTAGACAATTTTGGCAAACTGTACTGGCCTTACTTTCCCCCAATATTGTAACAGCTGCCCAAAGAAACATACATTGACACAGCTTAATGAAGTAAAATACAGTATGGATCACTTGATTCACATTGTCTACAGATTAAACACACACACACAAAACCATGCAAGATGACCATGCTATTGGCACTGAGGCTTTCCATTATACAGTATAGGCTAATACAACATATCTATCCAACAGTGATTTAATGCAGTACAGACACCAGTGTTGTGGCAAATCAACTTTCAACGACAGCTGTAAATTTAAAAGATTAGCATTAAGTTCAGCAAAGTCAAGCAGTCTTTGTTGAAATGTTCTAGGTCGGCAGCTCCAATAACTTCAGCTGAGTGGAATGTCAGCTTTCGGCTACGGCACCGGTATGGGCTAAAAAAAAACTAAAAAAACCTCGAAAGGTGTACTAAGAAATATGTGCCTGGAGTCTAGGAAATAAGTGTATGGAGTCTAAGAAATATGTGTAGCCTATGTAGACAATTATATGGATCAGTATCACGACACAGATAAACTGTTATTTAGTTCACTAAACGCTGCGAGAAATAAACAGATTCCATACATGTTTACACTTTCAACAACCAGGAAATGAGTTTGTCGCCTCCAACATCCGACATAAAACACCAACCCTCGGAAACCAGGACTGAGCGAGCAATCCAATTAGCTTTTTATTGTATAATGATTTAACCTAATTTAATGTAAATGTGTTAGCCTCAACCATTGTAAAAGTTTATTAAAAGTTCTCTCGTCCATTATCTACTCCATTCAATTCATAGGCTACAGGTTGACAACACGTAAAACTGGTTGTATCCTACAATGTATTTTCTGACCTCAAATATACTTGAAATTACAATGTTTTAAACATTATCGAATCCCAACCACTCTCCTGTTTACCTGGTACAACGAGGCAATGGATTGATCATATAAGATGGATAATAGTATATTAGCTGCTAAATCAATGGTTGTCGCACGCACCTCCGTCGCCACACCTGGATTTAGGCTACATAGCCAGGGTGGTGCCGATATTCCACTCGCACAGGCGCGCGCTCGTTCTTTTGCGAGTTCCGATAAATATCCTAGTTATGTCAGAGGATACATGCGGGTTTCTGTGTCGTTGCAAAAAATAAAGCCACTCTTATTATTTGATCCAGATCTTATTTGAGCTGAGCTTTAACAGCTGGTGAGGCAAGTTTCCAGGATAGACTGAAAAGCCTGGAATATACATGGGACTAGGCGTAGCCTACAGTTAAACGGGTTAGTTCAGCCTCAGAACGCATTCTGCAATGTCAATCAACAACCTTTTATTGTTCTCCACTCGGATCCTACCCAAGAAACAAATAGTATATTTTATATGCACGAAAGGATGTCTTCGGCTATCTTAAAAATTATTTTTAAACACATAAACGTAGGCTATAAAACTGTGGCAAATGTTATAACCTCCTTGCTTGACCACGCAAACATAGGTCCTTTAAAACTATGATCGAGATTATACAAAATACATTAGCAGTACATCCACTGATGTCAGGTAGGTAACGAGGTTTGGCAAATAATAACCCCAATTTAAATCTCCATATTTGCTGATAGGTCAGTAAAAAAATGGTGGAACAAGTCTAAGCCAGCTCTATATTCGGTTTAGCCTATATTAAAGTTTATTTAGGCTAATAGGCATAAAATATGGCAATTAGTATCACAAATAGAAATCATACATTCACATAGCCTATGCTCCCTGTATTCCATTTAGGTCAAGAGTTAATTCTGCCAAAACAACCCAACAGGTAATTGATTAGCAAGCATTATTCTGTGGGCTTAGTAAATTGATGCTGAAAGAGGACTTGGACCAATAGGGGGAACTCTTCCCTCTAGACCCAGTGATGGAAATTAATTTCCCAGCACAGTGATGGAGGCACTTCTTTACTTAGATAAACTGAGGTAAAGGGGGTGGTCGATAAACAAATGTTATGTCGATAAACAAATGTTAGCTTGCACGTAAATTGAGAACAGTCCGAAGACTGACTGTAGGCATAGTTCATTGAGGAACTTACTGGTATGCGTTGAGACCTACACTACCAGTCAAAAGTTTTAGAACACCTCAATTTTTCCAGTTTATATTGAAATTTATGCAGTTTAATGTCTCAATGTACTCTGAAATGAAAGCAGAACAAATAAACAATTGGAGATAAAAAATAAATCAAATTTTAAAAAATGTAATCTAAATTTAGAGTAGCAACCTTTTGCAGATATAACAGCCGAACACACTTGTGGCATTCTTTCTACAATGCAAATCAAATATTGTTCAGAAAGTTCTTCCCAACACTGTTCCAGAAGTTTCCACAAATGTGTTGCACTTGTAGGTTGCTTTGCTTTCCCCCTTCTGTCCAGTTCATCCCAAACCAGCTCGATGGGGTTTAAGTCTGGAGACTGTGCTGGCCATTCCATGATTTGAAGCCTACTGTCTTGTTCTTTTCTTCTAAGGTCGATCTGACATAGCATGGAGGTATGTTTTGGGTCATTATCTTGCTGTAGGATGAACCCCTGACTAACTTATTTTAAATTTTGATTCATCGGTCCATAAGACCTTCTTCTAGTCTTCAGTAATCCATTGGCGGTGCTTCATGGCCCAGGCAAGCCTTTTTCTTATTTTGCTATCTTAGCAATGGCTTTCTTCCTGACACTCGACCTGTCAAACCTGCAGCTCAAAGTCTTCTCTTCACAGTTGAAACTGAGACTTGCTTACTTCGACCAGTGTTAAGCTGTGCTTTAAGCTGTTGTCCTGTGAGCCACCTAGCATGCAAGCTGTTGACTCTCAAAAACTTGTCTTCTGATTCTGTTGTGGCTTTGGGTCTTCCTGTCAGTTTCCAAATCCCTTTTGATAGTGTAGGAAACTACTCACTGACACCGTGGCTTTCTTTGCCATTTCTCTCAAGGAAAGACCTACACTTTTAAGGGTTATAATGGTCTGTCTGTTTTTCTTTATTAATTGCCCTTTTCTCACCATTATGATAGCAATATACTACTTCCTGCAGTGAAATATTGTCCAAATAATGCTTCAGAGGGTGAAATAACACAGTCTGTTCCAACACTGCTTTCATACAGAGGGTTTGTAAAAAATCAACAAAAGTTGGGACACCTGTAGGAATTGTTTGCATCAACTTTCAAGGCTTAATTTACTTCCATTGCTTCAGAACAGCTGTAAGTTGTTAACCCATTACTTGTTCCCTTTTTTTAATAACTCTGAAAATGACATTATTTTTTAGTTTTTGGCAACCTAAACCTTTTTATTAACCAGTTTACCGCTTACCTTTGTCCCATTTCACGTGATTCACTGGACTTGAACTGCATACATTTAAATAAAAACTGGAAAAATGTGGGTGTTCTAAAACTTTTGACCGGTAGTATATTTTTTATACAGTCAATGGTTGACTTGAGACCAACAACCTATTCATATTGTAACTTGCAGGTACACGCGTAGCTTATTTCTAAGAATATAATTAAAATAAATGTGGACAATAAGCAAAACTAGCATCTCGAAATCCAACTAGTCATTCTATGTGTCAGTCGAGTAAGAAATCGCGACTGCATGAGTGAATTAAGTCATGTTTTTCAACTGAATTCGGCAACGTAACTTCGTGAACAAATGCCAAAAATACCTCCTAAACATGCACAATAAAGCACCGTGTATAGCGTCGTATATACAAATGACGTCGAGGTTCTGACTCACTCGGGGTTGAAGAGCCCATCATAGTATTTTTCAAAAGAGTAACTTGGGCATGTTAACCACGGTGTTCTGATCAAATTCCCACAAATCTAGGCTTGGCTAGTGCAAGCCAATTGTACAACTGATTGTTGAATAGCTCATAAATTGGCCAACATTACAAAGCCAAAGAATTAACTTGAGAGCTAGTGGGCCACTGTATATAAAAACACGTTAAACAACCTTGCTACACTAAAGCAGGCAACGTTAACGTTAGCTAACTTGGATATAATGCTCGTTCACCATCTCAAAGTAGGCACACGTTATGCAGCTAATACAGATTTACTTGACAGTAAATCAGACAGGATCGCTATAGTTTGAAAGCAGCACCACAGAACCACACCGAGCCTCCAACTGACTGGCAATCTCGATGGACAGGATATGATCATGTTCAACCAGAAAAGATAACAGCTTAACGTTCGGTAAATGACAATGTATTGTAGTTAGACCAGTATGAATAACATGCAGCAAGGTTAACGTTAGTCCTCGCAGGCAAACCAGAATGAGATAGAGAAATTTAGACAGAGCTAAAATAAAATGAAAACAAAATACTTTCAAATGTAATTGTATCAGGCATAACAGATTTTGAAACATGTAACCCTTTCATTCAGCCCAGAATAACTTACCTGAATCCATATTTCATAGTTCTGCCGGTATTCGTGTATGATTGTTTGCTACATTACTTCCGTACCGCCCACCCCGCTCCCAGGATTCGCAACGTGTGACGTTAAAGTCTATTCACATCCGGGCTCTGTGCTTGTGGAGTGCATGCTCCGCCCATAAACAAAGACAGTAAATGTATCAAGACAGGCAACTCATTGCTCTTTTCTCCAGTTCTGATCTAGAACCAAAATCTGAGGGGTCGAGAAGTCCGCTGTTATACCGTCTGATCACAACATATCGTAATTTTTCAGGCCAATCTTCAACTTCAACATTCAAAGCCCTGCCAACGTTTATAATTTAAGTTTTTTAAGCTAGGTTATAACACTGAAGTCATGCCATAACCCTGACACAGAGCATTGCTTTTTATAAATTATTCTGTTTGGTGACTATGCTGCTGTCTGCCTGGTCTTCAACAATGAACCACAAAAAGGCAGATTCACTTTGTCAAATATCTAAAAGCTCACCTTTTCAGACACCTCAATGTTTCTATTTAATCATAAAAAAATCAATTCACTGACTTTATCTCAAGGTCTGTGAAGCATGTACATTGACAGTGACATTTATGTTTGTAATTTAGTATATCTCTTATGGTGTTTGCTTATCATATAAAATGCATGTTTGTATGTCGCTTTAGCAAAAAAAATCTACTAAATGACAATTGCGACTCCAAATTCACCATCAGCTGTAAGATCTCTCATATGATCTTGTGCAGTTGGCACAGAGTCCAGGGCCGTGTCCGAATACAACCCCTACACCCTTTTGAGGGCGCATATTTGAGTCCACTTCGTCAAAAATCTTTTGAGTGGGCGACTTTTTCTCACAAATGGGGGCACTTAAAATTAATGGATGAACCAGGATGAACCCCTTATTTCCGGGGTTTTGTTGAGGGAATTCAGGAGCACACTCATCTGCAGAACGGTGAAGTCATCCGACAATTTCAGTAAGTAACCTGGAAGTAAAAGCGTAAAAGACATAGAGCGTATATGTATGTCTATGGTATAAGATAGGTTCATATTACAAAATACTCTTTTTTATTTTTGTTAATTCTATCTTCATTCATAATCTACACTTTGTAACAATCGTCATATGTTAACTGATTGATATTCTCAATAAAAAAATAAATTAAAAAAATAATATTACAAACTACTTCCTCACTAGTTTGGAAAGAGTTTTGCGGGATTTCTTTCGCAGACTGCTTGAAAAGTGAGGGGACAGGGCACATAGAAACAGGGGTCTGAGTGGACAGGGAACAGGGGCCTAAGGGTTCGGCCTAAGGGTTCATTAAAATTACTTACAGTGGTGTCAAAAAAATAGCAGTACAACATCAGTAACCTGATGAACCACTGTTATTAGTAGTAGTGATATTTCTGCATGGCAAATAAGTTACTTGTAGATGTAGTAGTGTAATAGAAAAACAACAGACCCAACTGTCATGACATGCACTCTGCTTGTTCTGAGTAATTGACTCGTTCAAAGGGGCACGTTCAAAATAATAGCAGTGTGGAGTTTAATTAGAGAATTCATTCATTCTGTGAAAAAGCAGGTGTCATTAATAGTCCTTTATTAAAGAATAAGGGAAGCAAATGTTTCACACATTGTTATAAAATATATTTCCTTCTGAATTGCTAAGTAAAATGGGCCGTTCCAAACATTGTTTGGAGGAACAACGTCATTTGATTAAAAAGTTGATTGGAGAAGGGAAAACATATAAAGAAGTGTTGCAAATTATAAGATGCTCAGCTAAAAAGATCTCAAATGCTTTAAAATGGCAACAAAACTAGAAACATGCAGAAGAAAACGAGTAACTACTGTTAAAACGGATCGAAGAAGAGTCAGAATGGCAAAAATTCAGCCAATCATCACCTCCACAAAGATTAAAGATGATCTAAAGTTACCTGTAAGTGCTGTTACAGTCAGAAGACGTTTGATCGAAGCTAAGCTATCAGCAAGAAGCCCCCGTAAAAGAACCATTGTTGAAAAAACGGCATGTGCAGGATCGGTTAAAATTTGCTAAGGAACACATCGATTGGCGTAACAAAGAGAAATGGCATAACATTCTGTGGACTGATGAGAGTAATAGTTATTTTCAGGTCTAGTGGTTGTCGACAGTACGTCAGACGACCCCCAGGTACTGAATTCAAGCCACAGTACACTGTGAAGACAGTGAAGCATGGTGGCGCAAAAATCATGGTATGGGGATACTACGGTGTTGGGCCTATTTATCGTATACCAGGGATCATGGATCAGTTTGAATACATCAAAATACTTGAAGAGATTATGTTGCCGTATGCCGAAGAGGAAATGCCCCTGAAATGGGTGTTTCAACAAGACAACGACCCCAAACACACGAGTAAGCGAGCAACACCTTGGTTCCAGACAAAAAGGATTGAGGTAATGGAGTGGCCAGCTCAGTCCCCCGAGCTCAACCCCATTGAAAACTTGTGGGGTGACATTAAAAATGCAGTTTCTGAAGCAAAACCCAAAAATTCACAGGAACTGTGGAATGTAGTTCGTTCATCCTGGGCTGAAATACCTGTTTCTAGGTGCCAGAAGTTGGTTGACTCGATGCAACGCAGATGCGCAGCAGTTATCAAAAGCAATGGTTATGCAACTAAATATTAGTTCAGTAATTTAAAGTGAAGTTAAATCTTGAAAAATGTCTTCAGTTTATACAGTAAGTCCTTGCTGAAGCATCCTGCGGTAGCCTCCTAGCTCTTCCGAGGAGCAACTACCGGTTTGGACTGTCCTTAAACATGGCGAACCTCGATCGATTTCTGGGTCAGTCGAGGACCGAGGAGACGAGGACGGATAAAATAAGCGATTGGAATGAACCCCGTGAGTGCTTAAAGCTGACCCATTGTGAAAACGGCATTTTATGCTGACGTTTTGGCACCCTCTACCCGACCTTTTTGCCGCATTAATTCACTTACATGCCCCCGGAAATATGCCATTCAAGTCTGCAAGTCCACAGTCCACGAGTCCAGAGGGCTCAGTTTGGGATTGAACCATCCTGCAACTGAAACCATTCTTCCCCATGAGACACTACGGTCAATTACGCATCGCCCTGCGAGGCTCTTGGCCGCGTAGCACTGGCACGGTCAAGCTTTGAATCCAGGCTGATACAGCGTAGTAACACACTGAAACCCAGGGCTTTAGTTGGGACATGCCACTCAAAGAGTCCTCTGGTCTGACTTCCTTATTATCAAAATACCTGCAATTTCAATAGTTTTTGTAACATTTTTAACATTAAGCCTCCTGAATGAACATTAAATGAAAGGTTAAATATTGCATATCATGTGCATATACAGGACGAACATTCAATATCTACAAACCTGACAGCGTCTCAAACGTACAGCATTTGAACAAATCCACAGAGACCTGTTAGGCAATGAAATACAGCCATATAAATTATATACAGACTTATTACGGACCTTGGCTTGTCTCCCCCTTACACACGTTCGCCTATACTTCCACAATAATAATGCTCCCTATATTCTCGTGTGCAGGGGGGTTAATCTTCAAAACTGTGTCTCCATTTGTTCAAATCTTTTTATTTTAGCCCGTTCTATAACCATGTGAATCGTCGAGCTGAGATACCTTATTCATAGATTTATTATATCTAGATATGTAATTCCCATTGTTTTATAAACAGCTCATTTATGTCTGATGTGTTCAACAGAATTCTCAGTCCCGTATGATCATTCTGACTGCTAACATTTAAATGACCAATTGATTAACTATGTATATGATGAATATTAAATATTTAAACTGTGTATTTGTTGATTTATGAAGAGCTTAGGCCAGGTATTTGCAATAGCCTTCAATTACCACTCGTTAAAGAACATGTGAGACATCTGTTGACAGTCAATTTTTAAAAGTTGTGCAAGACCTAGTTATCACTTGCAGGAAACACAATTAAGACAACTTCGGTTCAAACGTCAGTGTATTTTAGTTTATTACATGTTATAACTACGATTATTTCTAAACTTAACATCTATCTAACAAGAAAGAATTCTCGTTTAGGTTAGTACTGTTTACAGTGCAGTCGCTAAAAAAGTTACCCATCTCTGGATTCTTATAGGACTCCGGTTAGCTATTGTTCCAAGCTAAGTCTATAGGAAGTTAAGTTAATTTAACATTAGTAACGTTAACTTCGCTAAGCAGTATCTGATTATACAGAATAGTGCTGCTCAAAGCTAAGCTAATATAAACTGAGTGGCAAATAAACAAGTTACTGAAAACAAAACAATGTAGCCAATTTATTTGGTATATAGGCTACGTATTCATTTATTTAATGTTGGTGTAACGTTAGCTAGTCTACAGAAAAACAAATAGTGCTAGAATGTAGCTAGCTTACGTTAACGTTCGAACTTGTTCACCCCCTTCCTTGACTAGAGCTCTCTGGTAGTTACATTTTCAAACTTACCAACATCCTAGAAGAGCAACGAATCGCCACGACGCCGCTGCGACACAAGGAGCGACACAACTGATATTTTTGAACAGTTTTACTAGCCGTTCGCTAAACTCTAAATGGTTTGTGTCCTTAGTTTACATAACCCTGAAACCGTCATCATTCTGGGCCCCGTTTCCCAAAAGTATCTTCGTGTTTTGTGTTTGTGCTTCATTAATTTTATGATAAAAATGATTACAATTTACGAACATTAAATAAAAACGATAATAAAAATAGAGGGAGAAAAACAAACAATGAAAGTAGTATAAAAACAAAATGGCCTAAGATGATCTTTACACTAATATCCTTTAGTGAAACGGGCCCCTGCTGAGCTGAGACGCTCTCAGTCTGCGCTCGAGTCGGAACAACACCGCCCCTAGCGACCCGGCCACGTGCTTGTTCGTTGCATGCAACCTACAACACGCCCCTAGCGACCCGGCCACGTGCTTGTTCGTTGCATGCAACGTACAACACGCCCCCTGAAAATGAGAGATCATGGAATGACTGTATGCGACCCAGTGTGGGCAGGATATTTTTGTTTAGCCTAACCTGGACACTGGTATGTGGTATTCCAAGTTGTACGCACCTTAAGATTTCATAGAATAGGATTGATGTCTCCTATGTGGTGATTGGGCTACAGGTGAGAGATTGGACTATGCATACGCATAGCTATGCATATTTTAGGGTGTGTAGGCTACATTGCTCATACACATATAGAATAGCCTACATATTATCCATATGTCTTTCATGCAGTGTATGTATATATATATATGCCTTTGTTTTTTAATGGGAAAGGAGACGCACATCCAAAATTACCGAGGTGCAAACTAACGGAGAGCAACCGTTAGCTTACACCCTGAGGAAGACACTGTCGATCACCCATCTTCATCAGACCAAGAACATAGTTGGCTCTGATATAGTGCTATAAGGTCTGGATCGCCACTTTCCATGTTGTTTCTTCCGGCCTAGCAGCACGCGCCTTAGCCCTCGTGCACACTAGTCAACTATGCACACCACACTACGTAATATTGACTTGTGTATGCGAGATTATAACGTTTCAAAGAAGGCTACTGTATATAATATTATATTCTTTGAAGTACGCGGGTGGTGAGACTTTGTTCTTGGCAATTTTGGTCTGCACGTGCCGAATCAATGTTGCATTTACAGCACAGACTGTACCCTCGCTCATTAACAGGCAGCAGTGTTAGCGGTTAACATGTGACTGAACAACAGCAAATGATATGGCTGTCCACATTATTGGTAGCCAATAAGAAGCACAGAGTGTCTATTCTATAGAATATGTATGTTTTTTGAACGCCTGCCCACTGTGGAGTGCGCCTGCGCAGTGTCGGGCAGCGTGTCAATTGTGTGGTGGGTGTGTGGTGTAATCAAAGAAAGGATTCGGATTCGAAATTGCAAAGCGCCGTACAGGTGTGAATTAATTATTTTGGGGGAAAATGTCCTGGCTGTTCGGCTGGAGAAGAGGGCAGTCCGCTCCACCTCCCGATTCCTCTGAAACACCATCAAATCCTCAGACAGACGGGGGTTCGGGGGGAAATGGAGACGATAAACCCAAGGACAAATGGAGCAACTTCGATCCTACTGGGCTGGAGAGAGCTGCGCGAGCGGCCAGGGAACTGGACAATTCCCGTAAGTATAGCTAATGGTAGCTAAATAGATGTCTAGCCGGAAATATATTGACAGCATGACTGGCATCAAATGAGATAAATCAACATGTAAAACGGCCTGCTCGCGGAATTCGAAAACTTATGTCATAAGTTATGTAATGATGTTGCCGGACATATCGGCGAGAACATAAACTACACCAGCAAGCTTTTGAACATCAGTAGGCCTATTTATCTCCCCGAGTGCAGGAATGTGATGTGTGTGTAAGTAAATATATGAATAAATAAATAAATAACGCATCTGCAGACAGTTGAGCAGTAGGCCTACTTGCACAGTGTGCAGGATACCGTACCTTTTGTAAATAGCTACATGGGGTAACCTAAAGTACTAGTGCATGGTGCTTGTCCCTAACTACTTTGAGTGCATATCACTTTAGATCGTTGTGTGGCAGTGAAGGAAAATGTCTAGTGTAACACATGGAGGAGTATATTTAGAAACTGTTTGAGAATGGGTGGTATAGAACGAATGGTATGTGTGATTGTGTCAGCTACAGCACAGCCGAGGTTAAAAGTTCAGATATCATTGCCAGTCGGTCATTTTGTGGCTGTAACATACCTCTCAAGGTTTTTTGACCTGGTATTGCAACATTTCTGAAACAAGTTTGAAAGTGTTCCATCAAATTACAACTTTGTAATGGTATATTTGTTTTGACATTGGAATGAGGATATTTTAGTGAGAGTATGTAGAGTAGCATGTGTGAATTAATTATTTATATAAAATTAATATTTAATATAAAATAATTAAATATCATTAGTTTATACTTAATTTATTTATATCAGAATTATAGAGTAAGTGTAGGCAGTGTGACTTACTTTGTGACCCTCTCCCCAAGGACATGCAAAAGAGGCGCTGGACTTGGCTCGCCTGCAAGAGCAGACATTGCAGATGGAGCACCAGGGCAAGCTGAAGGTGAGCTTCCTTCCTGTTTGAGTGACAGCCTGTGCCATGCATTAACCCCGCCCCCTTGTGAACTTTGTCTGCATGCAGAAGGAGCTCTCTGTTGCTATACATACCATTCAAAATGTGTTAACCTTTGTTTCTAGCAATAAATGGTGTTCCTCATGGCTGATCACACAAGCCCACATGTCAGATGTCCCAGGTCACTGTCACACAGGGCAGAGCTGGTTATGGTATTCTTAACTCAGTGTGGGGGCATAATGATTCTGTCACCATTCAGTAACACACAAAACAATTTCTACAATTTTTAATGTGAATTTATATTCCTATGCTCATCCCATTTCTGTTGACTTCCTCTGTACATTTTGGAGAGTGTACAGTAGCAAGTAGACTGCAGGTGGTACCCAGTGCAAGGACACAGATCACAACTTGGGGCGGGGGGGAAACAAACAGGACCACCCAATAGAACGTGATCATTTTTGGGGGGGGGGGGCATTTCTGGACGCGTCCATCTCAAGATCTATGTCCATGCTCAAATGACAACTGAAGTTGCTATTGCACGATGAGGCTATGGAAATACTCTGCAGACTGAAAAAAAAAAAAGGCTGGAAAAAAAACACTATTTTCACCTTTTCAAAACCACTGCATGTATGTACACTGAGTCTTAAGCAGTGCATGTGCAATGTTGCATTTGACTGTTGTGACTGGACTTTTATAAAGTAACATACAGTAAAAAAAAAAAAAAAAATTCCCACATGCATCTTGCAACCCACCTCCACCTCTCATGACCCCCCGGTGTTCTGGTCGACAGTTTGGCAAACGTTGCTCCAGCTGAATGCCTCATCCAGGGAGGTTGTAGTAAAGTGATTCTGAAACCCTAGAAACCTTTTTTTGTCCCACAGGAGTATGAAGCAGCCGTGGAGCAGCTGAAGGGTGAACAAATTCGTTCTCAGGGCGAGGAGCGGAGAAAGACCCTCTCAGAGGAGACCAAGCAGAATCAAGCTGTGAGTGAGGAAAGGGGGTTAAAGTTTATCATTTTTAAAGTTTCCAGTCACAGGGCTACTCCTCTGCTTTTGGGGGCTCCATACAACATTTTATTTGGGCCCGCCCCCTTGTATTTCTGGGAGAATTTGATTGAGGGGGTGGTGGGCAACAGAAAAAAGAGAGATTGCAATCGGCGGGGGGGGTTACGTTTACGGATTGGGGAGGTGGTCGGAGAAGGGGATTGCAAATGCGACCTGGGGGGGGGTGTTATATATTTAAATGCCTAAAGGTCAATCTCTTGTATCTCTTTACCCCTTCCAGAGGGCACAGTACCAAGACAAACTAGCCAGACAGAGGTACGAGGATCAATTAAGGCAACAGGTGAGAGTAACTCAGACCTTTTTTGTCCATCTCCCACCTCTTTGTAATTGTATTAGTTTATCTGTGTCTCTCTCAAAGTCTGTGTTTTCCATCGGTCTGTGCCAGTGTAATCCTCTGTTGGGCCTTACTCATTGATTGTGTTTACATGCTGAATATTTGGTTATTCCAAATACTTAGTTTGTCATTTCTGAATAGAGACTCCACAAATGATTTGGGTAATCAGGCTTGTGATCAGTAGTCAGTAGTCAGGCCGCAGCCGTAAAAGCACCGACTTTTACACCGAGGATCAGGGGTTCGTGCCCCTGGTCGTGCCAGATCCGAGTATGGCCGGTGGCTTGAGGGAGTGGCAATTGGCGGCCGCTCCCCGGGTGGGCGGAGGGACTCGGCGGGGGAGAATGGGACGCGGTTGCTACACTGGAGTACAAATGGCTTTCACATTGGAAGAAAACGGGGAAAAATCAGAAGCAAATAAAAAATGAATAGAAAATGCAGTAGTCAACATGAAACGGCATCTTATCGACATTCAGCAGCGCAGTTACACACTTAAAATGAAAATATACATTAAGTGGAATTAGATTTCTAATAACTGATTGGAAGCTGTTTTGTTGTGTGTTTCTAATCCTTTAAAAACCTGGGACATACTTTATTACTTTTAATACTGATAATTCTACGTGCGAGGCCAGTTGTTTTAGCTTGCGATCACCTCGTTCAGAAGATTGAGTTTTGAGAACGGCCTGAGACGAAGATAAAGCTCTTTCCATTTCAGACAGGAACAGAAAGCTCAAGTAAAACCTTTTGTGCCCTTTTTTCCCCCCACTGTTTACCACTGAGGCTGCATCAGTTCCTCTTTGTCCAACACTATGTACCCGTACATGCATACATCTGAACATGTCTTTGAGTCTGACCACTGCTATGTTTCTGCAGCAAGTCCTTACTGAGGAGAACCTGAGGAAACAGGAAGAATCTGTGCACAAACAGGAAGCGATGAGGAAAGGTGATGCCGTGTCCTGTGTTTCGCTGTGATCCGTTGCGTGTTTGTGTCATGAACATGTCTTTCAAACATGTTCATTGTCATACGTGTATAAATATTTCCTCTTTGCAATTGTATTTACATAGAGGCACACGTTGATATCGGCGCAGAGATGCGTCCCTCTGTGTAACTGTTCACGTCTGTCTCTTAGCAACGATTGAGCATGAGATGGAGTTGCGGCACAAGAATGAGCTGTTGCGTGTGGAGGCGGAGTCCAGCGCGCGCGCCCGTGTGGAGCGGGAGAACGCTGACATCATCCGTGAACAGATTCGTCTGAAAGCTGCCGAACACAGACAGACAGTCTTGGAGTCAATACGGTGGGATTTTAGCTCCTAGGTGATTTTATTTAGGAAAGATACTGCTTTTAATGCTTGGCTTCTGCTGTGAGTAGTTTATAGTTTATTTTATCTGTGCCTGACCCGAATGTGACTCATTCCAGGGGATGGTTATGCATTTGACCATTAAGAGAAAGAGATGGCCAGTGCACATTTGAATGGGAATTCATTTTTGAAAAGTGGGATTGTACCGAAGACTTTGGATTCGGCGCCATTTTGGGACTGGTTGTGTTTTGTCTCTATCAGGACTGCAGGTGCTGTGTTCGGGGAAGGTTTCCGAGCCTTTGTGTCAGACTGGGACAAAGTCACAGTAACGGTGAAAGCTCCCTTTTGCTACAGATCAGAGAATTATTCTGATAATTTCAATTATCACTTGATTGCTGGGATTTAATAGCATCCTTACATTCACCCCCCCCCCCACCAATCCAATGTTCACTTTGAGTTCAGGATACTTTAATCAGACTAACAGTACCCTTTTATCTTCAGGCGGCAGGATTAACCCTGCTGGCCGTGGGCGTGTACTCGGCTCGGAACGCCACTGCTGTGGCAGGGCGCTATATCGAGGCGAGACTGGGAAAGCCCTCACTAGTTCGAGAGACGTCGAGAATCTCAGTGGGAGAGGCGATCAAACACCCCATTAAGGTACGAGAGCAAACTGAAACACCTCGGCTCTGTCCGAATCAGTGCCCTTCCATACTATGCTTGTCGAGTACCCTGGATGAGAAAGTTGTTAAGTAGGCGAAATGTTCTCTAAATGTAGCGTACTTAAAATCCCGGATGATTGTACTTCTTTCTGGGTTTTTGCTGATAACAGCAGGGCCCCCAGGACCAAACTTGCTGGAAGTCAGATAGTTGATGAAAGGTCTGACTCTCACTTTGCCCCCCCCCCCCCCCCCCCCCCCCTCCATTAGGTGACCAAGCGTGTGATCAGTAAACCACAGGATGCACTGGAAGGAGTGGTGCTCAGTGTGAGTATTGCTACACAATAGAACCATTGCACTATAAATAAAGATCTGCCAAAACGACACAAAACAAGGCAAAGCAGGCCTAATCACTACCTTGGGCTAGTATCTGAAAAAAATGTTAGTGTAATTCATATTGGAATTTTCAGGTCATGTATTAATCTAGCTGTAGCACAAAAAAAAAAAACGATAAATGACGTTATAATAAAATAGATTTTTAAATAAAGCTCCAAGCAGCAATTAAGGGATTTGAGTTTTTTGTTTAAAAAAAACTCAAAAATCAAAACATTATTCTATTTCTGTAATAATATGAATGGTTTAATAGTTTCATTCCACAGTTGAGTTGATGTTGGCTTGAAGCCTGCGCCTCTGGATTTGCAGGTTTATATATTAAAATCACACCCAATGTCTTTCACGTTTATAAACATTCCTCGCTCTCTAGATGTCTAGGTTGAGAGACATTTTGACATAAACGGACTAGGTTAACCCCAATATAGCTCAGGTTTTACCCAGATAAGGCCTTGCTTCATCCTAGTTGGCTTGAAAAACATTCTCTTTTCAAGCAAATGTAGCCGGGTTTTCGGCCTAGACAGCGTTTCACCAACTTTTCACCGCAAAAAGTGTTCACTGGGATCCCACGTTCTCTCTTTACAGCCACCCCTGGAGGAACGAGTACGAGACATCGCCATCGCAACCCGGAACACTCGAAAGAACCGCGGCCTCTATCGGAACATCCTCATGTACGGCCCGCCTGGCACTGGCAAGACCCTCTTTGCCAAGGTAGCGCATGGGACTGCTTGTTACAGCACTTTTTCTGTCACTAAACTGTTAAGACGAGTGTTTTACAGCAGTGTGAACTTGCACGTGCGGGTTTTTGCACATGCCGTACTCAAACCGCACTGCACAATAAAAAGTTAGATAAGTGAGATAATATTTTGCCTGCACCGGTACGAACCTTTGTTATGTTAGGCTTGTATAACCATTTATGTACCGATACACAGTTGCCCACACACAGGAGCCATAGGTACGGTAATACCGGTACACTGTCAACATAGGGTGAGATTTCACTGCACCTGTGTATTCTATACATAACAGACCATATTGTAACCTGCACCACTGTAAGGTTAAGGGTTATTTATAGGAATAGATGTTCTCTCAACTGTAAATGTGAAACCACCTAACGTATTAAAACCTTTTATGATGAATGGTATGGAATAGGAGGAATAAGGGCACAGTAGAAAGCCAGTATTATAGAATCATTATATCGGGTGTTTGCTTTTGATTAGAGCCTGTACCGCACAGTAGTATATGATTATTTGCAAATGATAGGGTCACACGGACACAATCCAGTCCAGTAAATGGGCTGTTCCTGGCTGATTAAGACCTTTTATACCTCTTTTGACACAATTCTTTGTAGTTTAACTATGGCAGCAAAACTTTACCCTCATTGCCTGCTGTTGTAAAATACGTCAAATTAATCTGAAAATCTTCTGTGGAAAATTTCTGATTGTGAAAAGTTAAAATTTAGGCCCAGGTGTTATGGAATGGTTTTGTGTGTATCATGCATATAATTGTGATTTCAGTCCCATTTGTTTATGGCACCTATGCACTTCTTAGGTTTATTCTTTTTGTCCCTGGAAATCTATATAAAAAAATTGATACTCTGTTGGCCAGTAACATTCCCTAATCCATAAAATGATTGAGTGAAAAAAGTGTTCTTTTTTTTCACTTGTCTTTTTCAATCTATGTATTAGCGAAATATAATACAAATTGAGTGTAAAATCTGTTTCATAATGAATGTAAAGGAAATTATTGCATTTAGCGCTTTGGCGGGTAACCATAGATGTCGTTTTGTTGAGCAGAAGCTGGCCTCGCACTCGGGGATGGATTATGCCATCATGACGGGAGGAGACGTCGCGCCCATGGGCCGTGACGGTGTTACCGCCATGCACAAGGTCTTCGACTGGGCCAACACCAGCCGCCGCGGGTATGACACCGACAAAGCGCAGGGGCGTGATGTATCCATGACATCAGTGCACGTCTTCCCACCGCAATGCTTTGACTGTTTAAATCTCTGAATTTTTGTCTTCAAAATTACCACGCTTGCCACCCCTATTTAGTCTCAGTACGGAGTTCATTGGCAGAAGACTGAAGGGTATTTACTGGATTTCCCTCAAATTAAATAAAACATTACCTCTTATTAAAAGGATTTGTACCAGCAGGCCTTACATTTCCTGCCCGGGATCCATATCTTGCTAGTGCTGTGGCATCTTCCTTTAGTTTTCTCTAAGGCCTGGATTTTGAACAGGGGTCCCTGACAAGACTTCAAATGCAATGATGACTTTTGTATTTAAAACTTAGGAAATATTTCTGAATTATAATTTTTATATTAATTCTTCTAAATATAACCCCTTAAATGGAACCCTTTTTTTCCCGATTTATGATGGGGGTCCCCTGGTAACATTTGTGCCTGGGTGGGGGTTCCTGGATCAGAAAAGGATGAAAACTTCTGCTCTTGGGCACAAAGACAATAATAGGGTTCATTAATAGGGGGTTCACCTCAAACTTATAAGTTGAAGCACACATTTCAGAAGTTTGACTGCACGTTTTCATACATCAAATTCATGTTTTTACACCACCTATGTTCTCTTTCTTGTTGTAACAGAACATTGTATATACAAAATACTTTATGAACCAGTGATGCGGGAGAGATTACACAGGAAGGGCAAACCTCAGTATGCCCATGGCTTTGGGCATTGGTTTTTTCTCTGGCAGTAGACTACTTGAAATTTTTGCCAAATTTTGGGCTGACAATAACCCCAAATAAGGTGTGCTACCCCCGCTTGGGGTCTGATGGTGTCTTGTCTTCCACAGAGTTCTGCTCTTCGTAGACGAAGCCGATGCATTCCTGCGCAAGCGATCCACTGTGAGTGAACGTGTGCGGAGTTCATGAAGAGATAATGGCAGCATGGTGGTTTTTACGAGAGCTGTGTACTTGTACGGTGTGGTGAGGTTTTGCGATTTTATTTTTTATCTTTTTTTTTTAGGAGAAGATCAGTGAGGATCTCAGAGCCACGCTGAATGCATTCCTCTACCGTACAGGAGAGCAGAGCAACAAGTGCGTTCAAAAAGTCTCCTTATGTGATAGCTAGCTTCTCTGCCAGGCAGTTAAAATAATTAATGTCTATGTTTTGGTCCTAGGTTTATGCTAGTGCTAGCCAGTAACCAACCGGAGCAGTTTGACTGGGCAATAAATGACCGAATTGACGAGATTGTCAACTTTGCTCTCCCGGGGCCAGAGGAACGAGACAGACTCGTGCGGCTGTACTTTGACCGATACGTGCTGGGGCCTGCCACCGGAGGGCGCCAGTGAGTACACCCTGCTGCAGTCACATTGAAACTCGTTCTGTACACTGGAATATAGAGGAGATGTTTTTACAGCTGACGGACAGAGGCCTGCCATCTGTGCCTGGGGTCCCCCTGCTAAGCACTAGTGATACAACCTTTGTTCTTTCATATCAATGTGCAGCAGATTAATACGTGATATTGCGGTATTATTAAAGTTGTTGTCATGGTAACAGTGTTTTACATAATGATGTAATATGTAAAAAGTCTTGTTGTAAAGGAATGTAACTGTTAAAACATCTGTCTAAAAAACTCCCACATGTGAAAGTGCATTACAGTACTTTAACCACCCAAAACCCTCCTTAAAACAAAAATGTATGTACATTTTTAAATGTACCAAATAAAAAAATAAAAAACTTTTAGGTCCATTTTTTAAAAGGTGATCCATTAGAATGTAAACAGCTGCAGACATAGAAAGTGCAAAGTAAAGAACCAATAGAATTTTACTGTGATGCACTGTGTGTGTCCTCTCCAGGAGACTGAAACTGGCCAAGTTTGACTACGGGGAGAAATGTTCAGAGATTGCACGGACTGTTGAAGGCATGTCTGGCCGAGAAATTTCAAAACTTGGTGTGGCCTGGCAGGTGAGTCTGTGTGTTTACCTACTTCGCCTGCTGGGAGTGATTCCACCCAGTTGTGTGTTTCTTAAAAATTATTATTTCAATTGCGTTCATTTACAGTTCATATAATTCAATTCCACTCACCTCCATTCCGTATCATAGAATTTATTGCCATGACAAGAGATTTACAGAATAGGATTTGGGACCATACCATTTTAAGAAAAACCTCTTGTTCGTATTCTGATAATGTGTTAATGTGAGTTAAATGTGTAATGGTTGGAGCCTGAGAACTAGCGCCTACTCCTACTCTTGAACTTTAGGGAAATTGCTTTATGAATAAAAGTGCTTTGTAGGGCTGGATTAAAAATGGAAGTAATACATTAATTTCAGCTCAATCAATTATAGTATTATTATCAACAATCGTTCTCAGTTATTTGGAGAGAACTTGATAATCCTGCTTTGTGGAATACCCCCCTGGTCTTATTATCAAACAAACTGATTGTCCGTAAGATATGAGAGCAAGATAATAATACTGTAATAGACTATCATGCCACTAAAACAACAAATGATTCAGAGGTATTTTTGATGTTGCTTGCGCTGTTGCATATTGAGCAGTTATTTTATACTATATACTAGCATATACTAGTACCCGGTCTCGACGTCTGTCTGTCCTGGCCCCACGGTGGTGGAATGACCTCCCCGTGGAGGTCAGAACAGCAGAAAGTCTGACCGCCTTCAAGCGCAGATTGAAGACTCACCTCTTCAAGCTGCACCTCTCTCCACCCCTCCCTACCTCCTTGTGACTATTGTTATTAATGTTGTGTAATTACCCCCCCCAAAAAAAAAAATAAAAAATAAAATAAAAACCCCAATCATACTGACTGCGCCTTGTACTTAGATTCGTATTTGCCTTTTTAGGGTTGTTTTTAAACGTTCTTGTTCCTAGTTTGAAAATGCACTATGTACGTCGCTCTGGATAAGAGCATCTGCTAAATGTCTATAATAAACAGTCAAGTAACTTATTAAAGTTTATTAAAGTTTATTATTATAATGTAATGTAATGTTATTAAAGCGACGTATGACTGGTGTTTAACTGACAAATAATTTGGAGCTATGTAAACAATACACCAGGTTCAGGTTATTTAGAATCAGCATTTGATTTGTGTGTGCATATCAGTAATAGGTTGTATTCTCTTCTTGAAGTGACAAGATTAGTAAATGCATGAAAAGTAACAGGATTAGGGTGTTTTGTAAGCTTTTCTGGCATCTAGATTGGCAGACGAGGATTTATTTAGTCTACTATTGCATATAGACACTTTATGTTTTTTAATGATGTTTAATGTACTCAACGTGTAACAACTGAGAACTCTGTTTAACATACTGTCTAGGCTAATCATGTAGTGCTTTAAAGTGATCTGATCTGAGTGCGATTAGGGTTTTCAGCTTTCAAAGTTAAGTTTTATTTGTAAAATGATATCCGTACAATCCAATTTGAAGACAGCTTCAATAACCTAATGACAGTGGTTCAAACCAATGGACCAACCCGCTGAATTAAAAAGAACGTTGTGTTTACATCAGCTGTCAAGACGGTTGATCTTTGAAGTCTATTGATTTGTGCTGGCAGAGTGAGAGTCTCATTTCTCCTCAGCTGATTAAAAATTTTCTAATGCATAATCCCCCCCACCCTACCCCCCACCCCCCCAGGCTGCAGCATACTCTTCAGAGAGCGGGGTCCTGACCGAGGCTATGATTGACACGCGAGTCGCAGACGCCGTTCAGCAGCACCTCCAGAAGATGGACTGGCTGCAGAGAGAAGGAGGCCCCGAAAGCGGGAGCAAGATTGGGGTCACACTGCCAAAGGAGGGGCCTGCAGAGACCGGGGGCGAGATGGGTTCCACAGCGGCCCAGGGAGGTGTCCCACAGGCTCAGGAGATGATTGAGAGTGAGACGGTGGCTCCGCTGCCTCAGGAGATGGTGATCCCCCTCGTTCAGGCAGCGATCCCAATCATCAAGGAGATTGAACCCGAGGTGGCCCCTCTTGTGAAGGAGGCAGAAGCTGAGGCGGCCCCCGTTGTAGCAGAAGCTGAGGCGGCCCCCGTTGTAGCAGAAGCTGAGGCAGCCCCCGTTGTTGCAGAAGCTGAGGCAGCCCCTGTTGTAGCGGAAGCTGAGGCAGCTGCCGCAGCCCCCGTTGTAGCGGAAGCTGAGGCGGCCCCCGTTGTAGCAGAAGCTGAGGCAGCCCCCGTTGTTGCAGAAGCTGAGGCAGCCCCTGTTGTAGCGGAAGCTGAGGCAGCTGCCGCAGCCCCCGTTGTAGCGGAAGCTGAGGCGGCCCCCGTTGTAGCGGAAGCTGAGGCGGCCCCCGTTGTAGCAGAAGCTGAGGCGGCCCCCGTTGTAGCAGAAGCTGAAGCGGCCCCCGTTGTTGCAGAAGCTGAAGCGGCCCCCGTTGTAGCAGAAGCTGAGGCGGCCCCCGTTGTTGCAGAAGCTGAGGCGGCCCCCGTTGTTGCAGAAGCTGAGGCGGCCCCCGTTGTTGCAGAAGCTGAGGCGGCCCCCGTTGTAGCAGAAGCTGAGGCGGCCCCCGTTGTTGCAGAAGCTGAGGCGGCCCCCGTTCTCGCAGAAGTTGAGGCGGCCCCCGTTGTCGCAGAGGCTGAGGCGGCCCCCTTTGTAGCAGAGGCTGAGGCGGCCCCCGTTGTCGCAGAAGCTGAGGCGGCCCCCGTTGTCGCAGAAGCTGAGGCGGCCCCCGTTGTCGCAGAAGCTGAGGCGGCCCCCGTTGTAGCAGAGGCTGAGGCGGCCCCCGTTGTCGCAGAGGCTGAGGCGGCCCCCGTTGTCGCAGAGGCTGAGGCGGCCCCCGTTGTCGCGGAGGCTGAGGCGGCCCCCGTTGTCGCGGAGGCTGAGGCGGCCCCCGTTGTCGCAGAGGCTGAGGCGGCCCCCGTTGTCGCAGAGGCTGAGGCGGCCCCCGTTGTCGCAGAGGCTGAGGCGGCCCCCGTTGTCGCAGAGGCTGAGGCGGCCCCCGTTGTCGCAGAGGCTGAGGCGGCCCCCGTTGTCGCAGAGGCTGAGGCGGCCCCCGTTGTCGCGGAGGCTGAGGCGGCCCCCGTTGTCGCAGAGGCTGAGGCGGCCCCCGTTGTCGCAGAGGCTGAGGCGGCTGAGGCGGCCCCCGTTGTCGCAGAGGCTGAGGCGGCCCCCGTTGTCGCAGAAGCTGAGGCGGCTGAGGCGGCCCCCGTTGTCGCAGAAGCTGAGGCGGCCCCCGTTGTCGCAGAAGCTGAGGCGGCCCCCGTTGTAGCAGAGGCTGAGGCGGCCCCCGTTGTTGCAGAAGGTGAGGCGGCCCCCGTTGTTGCAGAAGGTGAGGCGGCCCCCGTTGTTGCAGAAGGTGAGGCGGCCCCCGTTGTTGCAGAAGGTGAGGCGGCCCCCGTTGTTGCAGAAGCTGAGGCGGCCCCTGTTGCCAAGGAGGCGGAAGCTGAGGCGGCCCCTGTTGCCAAGGAGGCGGAAGCTGAGGCGGCCCCTGTTGCCAAGGAGGCGGAAACTGAGGCGGCCCCTGTTGCCAAGGAGGCGGAAACTGAGGCGGCCCCTGTTGCCAAGGAGGGAGGGGTAGATGCTGCTGCACCTCTGGGGGGTGCTAGTGCGCCTGCAGATCCTAACAACACAAAAGATTCCGGTTCTCCAAAGGGCACTTCCCCACCCCCAGGAGGGAAAAACAAATGGTGGTGGTAAGGCTGAGAACCCTGCACATAAGGACGAAGACCGAAAAAAGTAGGTGGTCCTCCTAAGGATGGGACACCTGTTTAATGGGCAGAAGGTCTGGTCCGCCGGTCTGGGCTAAGATGGGGTGGGGTGGGATGGGGTTGGCTGGGTTGGTAAAGGAGATTAAATCTGTACCGTAGTGGTGGTTAGACTGGGTTATTGTGATTAAAATACTGTTATTATTAAGTGTCTCACCTGATTTTTATTTATTTATTTATTTTGTATCCATTGGGAGGAGAATAGTTGTTTAATTGTGCACTGATTTTGGTGAAGTGAGAGGAAAGGTGAATGGGTGACAGGGTATGTGTCATGGGTTTGAAGAAGGATACATTTAAGGCTGTACAGTGCAGTACGCTGATGATTTTCAAGAGGCTGTTTCTGGATTAGAGTTTACACAAAACAACTCATTTTCACATTAGCCCACCTTTTGGCCAACGGAGTACAACAATATGTTCAGTGACACTGCCCTGTTGAAAGCAGCAGTATTTTAAATATAGCCTGCATATGAATGCTAATCTTTTGTCACCTGTATGTGAGAGGGAGTATATGTGTCTTTGTTCATTTTCTTTGTCTGGTGTTTCAGCTCCGTGTAAACGTGAATTTGAGAAAAAAAGAGGGGAAACCATGCATCCAAACACTAGGGGTCACTGTGGTGCTTCAGTGGCACTTTTATTTAAAACAGACATTTTATCTTCACAACAGCAATGTCTGGATGAGGGAGGGAGGGAGGGAGGGAGGAAGGGGGATCAAGTGCCTGTTTTTTGGCAGGCTTATGTGCAGGTTATTTCAGGTTCTTGACACTGGAGGGAAGACGGCCAAATGCTCTTCTCTCAGTCCTCTGCGCTGTTATCATTCGCTCAACTACAAATACAAATTCCAAAAAAGGGACGGTATGTGAAATGCAGAAAAAAGCAGTAGATGCAACCCTTCAAGTGATCCATATCTACTGCATATCTGGCAGCAGAGTGATGGTTTGAGGCTTGTTTGATACCTCAGACCCTTGATGACTTAGAGCTATTTAGACAACCATGGATTCCATACTATGCTCGGGTAATTTACAGCTTTATCTAGTCCCACCCCCCAATTCCCATAGAGATCCATTCAAACGCAGAGAGGTTATAGTATCGCTTGTAAGAGTACCTGAAAATAATATCCTTTTATACCCAGTCATGATGGCGTCACCTGTTTACCTGTGGAATGTTCCAAACGGGTGTTTTTTGACCTTCCCAGTCTTTTTTTATTTGCCCGTCACAACTTTTTTGGAACGTGATGCGGGCATCAAATTCGGAATTCGGAATCAATGAAGTGGTAAGTTAAAACAATTAAATATCTTGTCATTGTACTGTTTTCAATTAAATATATGTAAAGGAGAATTTACAAACCACTGCTTTGTGCTTTTATGTGCATTTTACATACTGTACCGCCTTTTTTGGAATTGGGGTTTGTAATACATCACTGACCCTCAAAAGAGCAGAGAACCTTGACCCCCCCCCCCCTCAAGTATTTACAGATAAAATTACTACATTCATCATCAAAGTCACTAAGAAACAAAGCTAATTAGTCTGTACTGCAATCACGTCTATTCTCATTTCCCCTCTGATCCGCTTGGTTTTCATGAGCGCTTTTTGTCTGTTCGTTCTGCTCTTTGCCTCTGCAGTCTGCCCCTGTGTCTCGCTCCAATTTGCAACATCTTCCCCTTCTTACTTTCCATGAACCCATATTTCTAACTATTTACACAAGCGGCGATCTCCAACTGCCTAATCGCAAAACCCTGAAACCCACCCACCCCCAAACACATTACGCACATAAAACAACCCCCCCCCCACTTAACCCTCAAAAGCATCCAACACCCCCCCCCCGCTGCGTTTAGAGACTCCCACCCGTTATGTGCATGGCAACGTTTCAAACGAAGACGTCTGTCCAGACGACGCCCTCTTAAAAACAGACCTTCTCCAAGTACAATTGGATGCTTTTGAGAGCCCCTTCGTTATTTAAAAATAATATTTTCTTTCTCTCGCTGGATTTGGAATGGACAGGTCATGAACCGACCCGTGTCTGGGTGGTTATTGTAGCTCGGTAGGGGGCTGTGGGCGGGGTGGATGGTGCTAAAGGTTTCTGAGGGAGCCGCAGGAGGAGGAGGAGGAGGAGCAGGCCTGGGTTCTGGGTGAGACTCGGAGATGGCGGGGACTTGAGGGAGCCGCAGGAGGAGGAGGAGGAGGAGCAGGCCTGGGTTCTGGGTGAGACTCAGAGATGGCGGGGGCTTGGGTGACCATTATAGTAGAGCTTCTGCTTCATGTGCACCATGTTCCCGCCGGAGTCCTCCAACTGTCGCAAACGCAGTCGTCTGCGCAGATCACCAAGGTTACAGAACCGCGGGAGCCATGACCAAGAAGGGCCATCTAAAAGAGGTGAAGAAAAAGTAAAAGTAAGACTTGGGAGAGAGATATGGTGGGAGAGAGACGTGGTGGGAGAGAGACGTGGTATAGTCTATATCACCTCAGCCAACTCTGCATGTGTAGTTGGGGTATGATAACTCTAAGGTATATTCATTTCAACTTTGCGGGAGACACACTGCCAGTTTTTAACTGAGGGGGACAGTTAATTCATATGAAATTATGGGGGGTGACATGTCTCCCCCCAAACCTATGTGTGTGAGGTATATGCCTCTTGGTCAGAATAACTAATGTAAACGTTCTTCCATGCTAACCCTTAGGCTAACCATAAACATGGCCCCACAAACCAGACCAAATGTTGTCATTATAAATGTAAAACTTGCAGGGCAATGTGATTTGTCTGATCATGAAATGAGCAAAACCCCCAAAAATAACGACAAATGCATTTAATTGCATTGTGTCTTCAAAAACGCGGATTGAATATCTGCAAGTGGCGATGATGTGCATGCCCATATGTACCCATATATTGTGAATATTGTTTGTTTCTGATCTTCATAACATATTTTTAAATATTGCAGTAAGGCAAGGCACGATGCAGTTGCTAGGGCAACCAAATCTCGAGCCCTATGCGAGAGCCCCTGCAGGGGTGGGGGGGTTGATCCCCAATACCGCGGCACCTTCTCAGCAATGATCCCGACCGCCTCTGCTTTCTGCTTTCTGCCTGTGTGGACAAAGCCAGAAATACGAAAGGAGGGAGAAGCGATTGAGGAGACCGGAAGACAGAATTACATGATCATGCAATTATTGATAAAGGTATACGGCGGGTGGGCTCTCTGTATGTGCTATAATTCAAACTGAATTGAAAGCGATAATTCAAACGGGAATTATCCATACCAGGTCACTGAATTACATTGACATCACTATTTTATTTTATTATTATTGTGTTGCTTTGAAAGAAGCACCTGTTTTAAATGATCCGTTAATTGAGAGAAGCTCTACAGCAGGAGCAGCAATGGTGCTGTGGAGGGGGTAGATATTAAAATAATTAAATAGATAATTTAATTTATTCATCGAAGGAGAGATGGGTGGAGAATGAAAGAGGGAGCCAGAGCTGCATGGAAAAATAGAGGAGCAGACAGATGTGTGTGTGTGTGTGTGTGAGAGGGATATTTTGCAGTGAGAGAGGGATGCAGTGTGTGTGTGTGTGTGTGTGTGAGAGGTGGGGGGTTATGCAGTGTGAAAGCATGTGTGTGTGTGTGTGTGTGGTGGGGAGTTATGCAGCATGAAAGTGTGTGTGTGAGTGATGTTATGCTGTGTATGTGTGTGTGTGTGGGGTGGGGGGGGGGGTTATGCAGTGTGAAAGCGTGTGTGTGTGTGAGTGAGGGATATTATGCAGTGAGAGAGGGATGCAGTGTGTGTGTGTGTGTGTGTGAGGTCGGGGGTTATGCAGCATGAAAGTGTGTGTGAGTGTGCGTGTGTATGTGGGGGGGGGGGGGGGGGGGGGTTAAGTAGTGTGTTAGTGTGCGGGTGTTTTTGGGGGGGGTTATGTCGTGTGTGAGTGTGCGTGTGTATGTGGGGGGGGTTATGTCGTGTGTGAGTGTGCGTGTGTATGTGGGGGGGGATTACGCAGTGTGAGAGTGTGTGTGTGTGTGAGGTGGGGGGTTATGCAGCGTGAAAGTATGTGTGTGTGTGAGCATGTTTAGCATACTTTGTGGGGACTTAATGTCCCCATAAGGATAGAAAAGCTTGTAAAATGCTTTCTCGTGGGGACTTGGGAATGGTCCCCATGAGGGAAAGGTTAATGTTAGGGTTTAGGGCTAGGGTTACAATTATGGTTATGGTTAGGGCTAAGGTTAGGTTTAGAAAGTCCCCACGAAGATAAGAATACAAACTTGTGTGTGTGTGAGCGGGATGCAGTGTGTGTGTGTGTGTGTGTGTGTGTGTGTGAGTGAGGGATATTATGCAGTGTGAAAGCGTGTGTGTCTGTGTGGGGGAAAGATATTATGCAGCGAGAAATTGTGTGTGTGTGTGTGAGAGAGATGCAGTGTGTGTGTGTGTGAGTAAGGGATATTATGCAGTGTGATAGCATGTGTGTGTGTGTGTGTGTGTGTGAGTGAGGGATATTATGCAGTGTGATAGCATGTGTGTGTGTGAGAGGGATGCAGTGTGTGTGTGTGTGTGTGAGTGAGGGATATTATGCAGCATGAAAGCGTGTGTGTGTGTGTGTGTGTGTGTGTGAGAGAGATGCAGTGTGTGTGTGTGTGTGTGTGTGAGTGAGGGATATTATGCAGCGTGAAAGCGTGCGTGCGTGTGTGTGTGTGAGAGGGATGCAGTGTGTGTGTGTGAGTGAGGGATATTATGCAGCGTGAAAGCGTGTGTGTGTGTGTGAGGGATGCAGTGTGTGTGGTGTTATATCTCTCCAGTAGCTTTCACTCTGTGCTATTTTTAGCTGCTTAGAAGAGAGAGAGAGAGAGAGAAAGTGCAGTGTGATGGGGGGGGTGTGTGACAGCATTTCCCATTCTGCTCCTTGCTCCATCAGTCTCCTCTTCGCTCCCCATCACTACGGGGCTAAGTCAGGCTCTCACCCGCCTCCCGTGTCACATTCGGTAGCAGGGGAGACGCCTCTTATGGAGCCGTTCCCACAGAGCAACACAAGAATGTGTGAGTGTGTGTTTTGGAGAAAAAAAAAAATGTATTCGATCAAGTTTGTGAAATGCATATATAAGCGATATAATACAGGCATTAAAAGTATGCGTTAAACAGGTGGCCTACGTGTGCAGGGAGAGGCATACATTCACTTTTAAATACGCTCTGACTGAGCTCCAGATGGCTGGTTATCAGAAACTCTCTCCAAGCATAACGCTGAGTGGATCTGTGTGCTCTAAAACCCCCCACCCCTCCAGTCTCCCTGTCTCTTCATCAGGTTTATCTCACCATCTCCTACCTACTAACCCCCCCCCATTTCAATCTCCATCAACCATGCGGCTCTTCCCATCTCCCCCAGGGCTGTGTTTTCCAGCTGTCCGCGACCTATAGTCCATTTCAAGATATTTGACTTTTAAAAGCAGCACTAAGTGTTACTATATTACCCGTCCAAATAAACAACTTTTCTCCTGTGTTTGTGTTATTTTGACCCCCGCAGGGCGAGGTTACCGTCACGCTCACCGCCCTTATTTTACCCTGCTGCCATTCATGCAGTTCTTTCTCCCCTAAATTGTATCCGGCTTCGTTCACGTCATACTGACAGCTCCACCTGCGCTGAGCTCAACAGCTAGAGCAGCAGCAACAGCAGGCGGACACAAAAGAGGGCTCTGTAATTGACACAGAGTAACCGTGCGACTGACACAATACAAGCCAGACGGCGCACGAAACATCTGATAAAAACATTGTAGCGAAATGTTAAATTTTTTAATTAAGTGAAGTGCAGAGGTGGCCCCTCACGCTCGCTGTGAGAAACACAATGGTTGAAGAGAGCAGGTTTATACTTGTTTTAATTTACAGCAATTAAAGAGTCCCATCACTCCCACACCCACATAAACTGCACAGGGAAATCATTATATTCTTCAGTCATGGATTCTTCACAAAGAAAATCTATTTGAATATATAATAGTGCATGCAGGGCCTGGTCACTATCTCCTCTCTAAGATACTCTGGTGAAGAGCATACCGTCACTCCTCACTGAGGTGGATATAGCGATTCATTGCCGCTATAAAAAAATATGATTGGGTTAACACCCAAAGCACAATGTCACCCAAAGGGTATTTTTTGGATTGGGGGGAAATGTTTTCCTCTTTTTGATTTACATTACAGGTTCCGTGAGTATTGTCTACTGTTCTAACTATATGAAGTGCAACGCATTGTTTGTACTGATAATCTAGTTGAAAAATGTAAATACGAAATGATGATAACCTGGAATGTAAATATGTTGCATGTGCTTAATTTTCATTGGACGTCGTAAATGATTGTTAGCCCTCCTCGGAGAGACCGTTTGACATGCAGGCCTGCGTGCTGGCGCTGCGGTTTGCCTGACGAGTACAGTGACTCATATTGCAAACGGTGATTCACACGTTTGTATTCCTGAGACTGACGCTGATGTTCTCCACTCCAGGTAAGAGCGTCTCCAAAGTGACTATAATGTGATTATGTAATGTAATATCTGAATGTTGTTCTGCATAGCACAACTCACCAACTATTGAGAGCAACTTCACAACGTGCAGGAACTATAATGCTGCTGCACTAAACAATGTTTTATTACTTTAACATTCGAGTCAGAATATACTTCTGCCATTTATAGTGGTTATTGCGTTACATCAGGGCTGCCCAGCCTTGTTCCTGGAGATCTACTGTCCTGTAGGTTTTTATTCTAACCCTAACAAAGCACACCTCATTCAACTAGCTAGAGATCTGATTGAGCTGCTAATTAATAGAATCAGGTGTGCCACATTAGGGTTGAAATAAAAACCTACAGGGTGGTAGATTTCCAGGAACAGGGTTGAACAGCCCTGTGTTACATTATGAAGCATTCCAGTAGAATTATAATGCAAAATGGACAGAATTATTTATTTTTGAAAGGTCCGCTCACTGACGCAGGATATTGATGTACGGTGGTTGCTGTTATCCCCCCTTCGAAATAATTCAACCATATCTTGAGATCATCTTCATTGACAAAGTCTAATTTTAAACATGAATGTTGTGAACTATCCCACAGACAAGTGCAGCTGTACAAACAGTAATTTAATGTTTTTATCTCGAACCATTCTGTAAATTATTTAAAATTGATAACTGACAGCATATTTTCCTGTTCACTCTCAACAGTACCTCTTGCCCTCTCGGCACATCTCGAGCTTGTTTATCAGAACAACTCTGTCAGGAAAAACCAGTATTATTTGACAGAAATTTATTAATTTAGCATACGGAACATTGCAGGGACAATCACAAGATGCAGAAGGAGCAAGTAATGATGACCGTAATGATGTTCTCATCACGCTCTCCCTTGTTTCTTAGTCACACTTCAGAAGCCATTTATCCATTGATGTATCCCTGTCTCTCCAGTTTACACACGGGCAAGTTCTCTTTCATTTCTTACATCCCTCAGCCTTCACCTTATTCATGCCCATCCAGTGCCCTATGAGCCAACCCTACCAGTCTTATGGTTGACCTTGTGTGCCCCCAAGCCTGTGGCCCCTCCAGTCTACATGGTTTACCCTGCGTGACCCCACACCCGCCCCAAGCCTGTGGCCCCTCCAGTCTACTCACCATACTGGCGGCTGGCCTTCCAGGCCCTCAGTGCACACTGCAGAGCCCCATCCAGCCAGAGCAGGAGCCAGCTGATGCAGAAGCCTAGCATCAGCCCCAGCATCAGGTCCATCTCCTGCTTGGTCACGCTGTCGCTAACAAAGTAGTTTTCAGAGGAGTCCATCAGAGACTGGTCCCCATCATACGGGATCACGTAGTGGACGTGGTGCCTGGGGCAGACAGACAGAGAGAGAGAGGTTGGGGTTGGTGTAAACGAGCGTGGGGGTTGGTGTAAACGAGCGTGAGCGTTGGATGGTGTGTTTGTATAAGTATGGACACAATAGCGGGGAGGAGCAGGGCCGTCTCTAGCCTTTTTTGCTGTTTTAGGTGATATAGCGGACGGGGGTAGGGGAGGAGGTGGGGGGATTGGGAAGGTGGAAAACACAGAGCCGTGGTGGGGGGGTGGTGGTGTTGGTGGGAGGATTGGGGTAACGATAATTAGTTTCCCCTTCGTTTGAAACCCCCCCAAAATGGATGCCACTCTAGGCGACCGCCAATATCGCCTATGCCTAGAACCGACCCTGGGGTACAGGAATATTGAGAGGAAACAACAGAGTGTGGGGAAGAGAGATAGGAGCCAAGAGGTCGGGGTGAAGAGGCGCCTCATCGAATGAGATTCATTACACTTAAAAAAGATCCCTGGCTCCCTGTGCACTTCAGCATTTTTTGTGAGGCCATGTTAGCTGTTAAAAAATCCAGATGAATAATAATAGAAATATATGAATAATTTAACCACATAATGAAAGCAACCTCTGAATCTCAAACTTCCACACACTGCCACTGCCACTTGGGATTGTTTTCTATAAAGTGCGCATTTAAACAAGGAGGGCAGAACATCTGGAGTTCAAGGGCAAATGAGGCTGTGACCTTCACTCTCCCAGCCGAGCTCACTAGTCCCAAGAGCACAGGGGAGGGTTCTTACTGAGCTACACATCTCTCTGGGCCAGTGGTCCCCAACCCTGTTTCTGGAAATGTACCGTCCTGTCGGTTTTCACTTCAACCCTGACAAAGCACACCTCATTCAACAGCTAGAGATCTCATTGAGCTGCTAATTAGTAGAATCAGGTGTGCCAAATTAGGATTGCAATGAACACCTACAGAACAATGATCTCCATCAGGTACAGGGTTGGGGACCACTGCTCTGGGCTATGCTGGATGAAGACGAGTGCAAGTAGTGAGAGAGTGAGAAAGAGAGAGAGAGGAAGGATAGGAGTGGGCTCTCATTATAGAAAGCAAGAGTGCAGAGTGTGAGGCATTGTATTCTTGCCTGTCTCAGTGCAAGCTAACATTCTTTATTTCTGTGTTCACCCTCTTCTCTCACACTGCAGAGCAGGGCAGGGAAACTCCAGGCCTCGCGGGCCGGTGCGTATGCAGGTTTTTGCTGCCACCGATTACCAATGATTTAATTAGCCCTATTATTTACATGATTTGATATTTTAGCTACATCCGTGATATGAACAGCAGCTGATTAATGTTTCTGTGTCTGTGCACATGTATTGAAGCATTTTAGTGTGCTCTAATTTACGAGTGAATCGGTGTTGGTGTGCACATGGCTAATTAGCTGATTGAGCCAGGGTAACTGGTGGCAGCAAAACACCATACACACCGGCCCCCCAGGACTGGAGTTGCCAATATCTTGCTTCAGACTTCTACAGAGTATCTAAAGCAGGGCTGCCCAACCCTGTTCCTGGAGATTTACAGTCCTGTAGATTTTAATTTCAACCCTAATTCGGTGCACCTGATTTGACTAATTAGCAGCTCAATGAGATATCTAGGTGTTGAATGAGGTGTGCTTTGTCAGGGTTGGTGTGAAAACCTACAGGGACTAGTAGATCTCCAGGAACAGGATTAGTCAGCCCTGGTTTAAATGCAAAAAGAATTCATTAAGAATATCATACCTATAAACACTTGTTTAATAATATACTGTTTGCTAAGGCTGCAATAGAAGATATGGGTCATGCAATCTGCACTTTCATGCATGGAAATTTTGGGATTTATTCTGCCAAACAATGAAAAATAAACTTTTGTCTTTAAATTTGACTGTTAATATGGCAACCACACCTGGAACACCAACACAGCTTCAAATGGAAACCCAGTTTCCTCCTAAATCCAAAATAATGCAAAAATGTACAACAAAATGGTGAACCTTTACTGCAATATACATATGATCTGCATGTGTATTTAGTATGTGCAAGATGAGTAGCACTGGAACATTCTATCACATGTATATAAACACCATGGAGCAAGTGTGTCTGAATTTCAAACACCTTGTCAGGCTCTCAGCACCCCTGAGCAAACACCTTCAGTTGGATATGAAATTCTGAAGAAGACTTAAACTAACAGCATAGGATGTAGAAATTCCACTTTGGTACAGGTGTTATTACCTATTACAATGAAAGCCATCCTGAAATCGTTTGCTGTCATATCTTCCTAACACCTAGCAATTCCTTTTATCCCCTGTAGGGGACACGAGCCTCTGGTCAATCTCAAGAGCCAAATATACCACTATGCTGAAAGCTATGCTACAAGGGACATTCAAGAAAAATAAAATAAATAATATGTACAAAATATTTTCACTGCTACATGCTGCAACATCAGAGACAATTATTAGCCTTTGTCAAAAAATTGAAATAGGCTACTTTAAAAAAAAAATCTGCCGGGTTTTAACAGAATATCATAAAAGTCTAGAGTCTTACTTCATATTCTCACTTCCTGAAACAGACTAACACGTATTCTGTATCAGGACAATATATGTGTATATTCGCAGGCAGATAGGTTTTATTTTTAATATGAATCCTTATACATAACATACATGCACTAGCGAGTCAGCTATATACATTGTGATAGATGCATATGTGATAGCAATCTCAATGCACACACACACACACTGTATTTGCAAATACATCCATTGAAAGGGTGTATTGAGATTTGTTTTTTTCTTCACCTTGAATTCAAAATAAGCTACGGCTATACTGTCATGTCTACTCTACACATACAGAACTTTAAAAAGAGAAAAGCTGAGAACACATGTGTGCTTGCTCTATTCGTGTTGTGGGTAACTTAAACAACTCTATGCATCTCTGCTCATTGACCCTGTCTCTTTTCAGCAAATACGTCAATATACCTGCTTCCTGATAGCCTATACAAACTCTGGATAGGCTACCTGTTATGAATCCTGCGGACCCCACATCCACGCGCACACGCAGCAATGTATTCGGGTCATGCATAGCCTGCAGGAGGTGGAGAATTCTGTCGCTGTACTACACACCAAAATAAAAAGAATAAACGAAGAGCCGTCCATCACTCATTAATTCTTAAATCGTCTCCACCATTCCACCGTCACTCGCAGAATATGCACACCTCCTCATAGACGATATCAAACCAACGAAATAGCTGAGCGTCGGAAGCCAAAGAGAGCGCTGTTCTGATTTGGTGGCAGTGAAAATTTGCTCAGCGACAGAAATCTACCTGCGACAGGCCTATTGGATATTTGGGATGCATTTGTAGAATAAAATGTATTAATTCATTAAAATAAAAGCATTTCTGATATTAGCATTTCATTTATGTGGTTTACAGCCTATAATTTATCATTTAAAAAAATAAATAAAATAATTTATTTTTATTTTTATTTTTATATTGAGCTATATTGTGCCTTTTTACCTTCCACAGTTGCAATGACAGACGCGGTCCTCCCCTCGTAAATGCGGTAAGATATAGTTGTGAAAGCGATCCAGTAGCGCGTTCATGTCCATTAAACACGCTATCGCCTGCAAAGAACCATTCGAGTCAACTGGGACAAACAGGCAGTGTTCCGACAACAGGAACCGCTACACGACCTCGCAGAGACACATCACATTGAAATAAAATATTATAATCCACCAAAAAATAAAAACGAAAAAAGTGGTTCCAGGAGAAATGTCCTTCGTTTTTTATGCATGATAAATATAATTGTTTGTACGAACACTTCTACAAGTCTGTATTCTTGAAATCGTTATCCTCTTGTAGTTTTCTGTGCCAGAAATGTCCACTTATTCATTTTTCTTATTTTTAGTAGGTTCGGTTAAAAAATGACACCAATTGCTTCACTGGAAAATTTAAAACGATGAAGAGTGTGCGTGTAGAAAAATCCTCTTACCATTACAACAGAAGCCTCAAGAATCATAAAGATCATGGTCGTTGTGATCATATGCATCAAAACTTCTAAACTCGCTGTTTCTTCTCTTTTGCTCTCCCCGCGTCTATATAGTCAACGGATCCTTTTGACTCAAGGCGAACAATGTTCCGAGAAGCTCACGGAGGCTTACTCGCTGTATGTGACTCCCCATCCGTCTGTGCTCGCCAGCTCGGGTATGATCTTACGGGGCATAAGGTGGGGTGGCCCGGTTTTTCCTGCTGCTCACTAACGCACCTGCGGCTCTTTCCCCGCCCGGCGATGCGGCGATTGGACCCAGCGAGCCAACTAGTGTTATGTAGGATTTAGTGCTGCGGCCAGCGGCGGATACGGCGCAACAATGCAACAGAGGATGGCCTTTTTCAGATTTAACGGTGCAACGATTAATATTTACTTCAGTGCGGTCCAAAAAAAAAATCATAAAACCCTGACAAGGTCGAAGGACAGCGAACCGCAGGGAGCCACGGATCTGTCCCGGTGTGCCCCTGCTCCAAGTCGTTGGAGACTGAGAAAGCCAACCGCTTAATTAATTAAATACTTAACATACTAATTTTTTAATTAATTAATTAATTAATGTATTGGTTATTACAAAAGATGATTGTTTTGCTATAATTAAAACATTTTTCGCCCCTGACTTTTTGTAAATAGGTCGGGGAGCTAGGTTGGGGGTTGCCGTTATTCTTTTCAGGTCTTGTGGCGAAGATGCCGAGGCGGATCGAAGACGAAACTGGCTCTCGTCCCTTTACCCAATCCAGATGGAATCAGACAACAGCCGCTCTGTTGTTAGTACCTCGAGGCAGACAGACGTGTCCAGTCTTCTTAATCTCGCCGCCATCCCTGGTACAGAGAATCTTTCCCCAATGTGTGTATGTATGCATATGTGTGCATCTGTGTATGCGTGCGCGCGCGTTTGTCGGTGTGTGTGTGTGTGTGTGAGAGAGAGAGAGAGAGAGAGAAGAGATCAAAACTCACACAATTGGAAGGGTTCTATTGTTCAAAATGTGTAGTTATCCAGTAAATAGTCTATATTGGGTATATGAGATCCAAAACTAAGGCAGGCTAACTTCAACCTTCCCCAGTGATGTAATATTGCATATTCGATTTGTATTCTATGCCAGTATGCCAGCACGTAAACTGACTTCTATGGATATGTGGCACCCACGGTTCACCCCATACACTTGCAGCCTTTTTGAACAGAAGAATAATGGAGGAGACAGAATTTGGGCTGGGTTCACAGTTGGTGATGCGTGTGGGGAGGGAGGGGAGGGGGATATGGCTAGCAGAATCAGTGACTTCTTTTAAATCACTTCTTAAAACCCATTTTTACAGACTTGCTTTTATGTGATGTTGTCTTTTTATCATCTTCTTATTGCTTTTAATTTTGTTTTTATTGCTTTTAATTTTGATTGTTTAGAACTCTTTTAAAAACTAATTTTTATTAAATATATTAATGTGTTGTTTTATGCTCTTATGTATTTAGTTATTTTTAATTCATTGTCTATTATCTATCTTTATTTGTAACTGCACTGTATATTTTCTGTTTTTAGGTCTGTGAAGCACTTTGTAAACTTGCTTTTGAAAAGTGCTATACAAATAAAGTTTATTATTTATTATTATATTATTATATACCAAAAAAAAGGGGGAACATCAGAATGCGAGTGTATACATCATACTTCCACAAAACATTATTTAATCTATTTATGCATATGTACTGTGAAAAAAAATTCTTCCAGAAGAAAATAGCTGGTTACCCACTTTGGTTTTTGAAAATACAGAATATTAGAATTTTGGACCACAGCTTCTACATGGAGGTCAGGGGTGTCATCAGATCCCCCATACTCTCCGTGGGAGTGTAAGATACAGGGAGTGCTTCTTGAACAATTTTAGCCTTCAAGCCAACACACTGGTGAACAGATCATTTTCAATCACACATGGAGGTTTGTAAGCTTTTAATGGTTTACGGGATATTATATTTTTATATCTGCTTGGAAACAGTACAATTCTTTTTGTGTACCCATCTACCTAAGCTTTTCAGCTGGAATGTGTACTTGATATTCATAGGCTTAATTTTCTTGTGTTTTGCACAGTTATGAGATTATAACATGCATCACTATCATTTTGCCACTGTGTAACTGTACATTTTCCTGTATTTCAAATAATGCACACATCTAGGCCAGACCAGTTAAATTCTCCTGACAAAATCATATATGATATGTTTCTTTATTGCACCCTGAGGATGGTATTAGGACAACATGCACCTTTGTAATAGGCAGACTGGTGCTTTTGGAAAATAAAATGCAAAAACAGGTTTTCATAAGTGTTGTTTGTGGCTGTCATGTTCTTATTGCATTCCCACTTCAGAATCTTAAGAGTATTTAAAAATGGTTTTATATCAGCTGAGTATTCCAAGTATCTTTAACACATTCCCGAGTATAATTTCCTGCTCTGAGCGGTTTCCAACGCTTCTTCTTCTTGTGTCTTAGGTGGAATTTGGCTCCAAAGCCTCTGCAAATGGAAGTCAGGCATTTGCCACTCAAGCATAATTTAGTTTCTCCCTGTGTCTGCGTGGGATTCCTCCTGGTACTCCGGTTTCCTCCCAGTACTCCGGTTTCCTCCCGGTACTCCGGATTCCTCCCGGTACTCCGGTTTCCTCCCGGTACTCCGGTTTCCTCCCACAGTCCAAGACATGCAGGTTAGACTAAGTGGTGACTCTAAATTGCCCTTACACTATGAGTGTGTGAGGGAATGGTGTGTGTGCCTTGCAATGGATTGGCGACCTGTCCAGGGTGTATTCTTGCCTTTCACCAAATGCATGCTGGGATATGCTCCAGCTCCCCGCGACCCTGACCAAGAATAAGCAGGTTAGATAATGGATGGATGGGTGGATGATATTTAGTATATTGTTAGCCCGTGGCATTAGCCCTGTATTGTTATAGGGTTCTGGCAGAAAAATGCTCAGAAAGGTGATTATGAAAGATTCTGATAAGATTGAGAAGATTTGTTTTTATTAATTTTTTTGTTAATTCAAGAAGAAAGTTAAATAGGTGGCTCTAAATAAATAAATAAAAATAGGACGATGCAAATCTGGCACATGCATAAATAGATAAACATATGCAGAAGCATACGCCGCTTACCCTGAGACAGCAGAAGGGCTGTTTTGGCTGCAGCAATTTTTTTAAACTTGTGCCCTTTTACTAATTTCAGCATATGTCCCCAAAAAAGACTGTGCATAGCCTATAATAATTAGAGGAAAATGTTTTTTTTTTTCTCCCACACAGAATGACTACAAAAGGAGAGAAACACATTCAACCTTGACTTTCTTGGAAGTGATGACAGCTCTGTCCACAGGCACCACCAAAGAGACAGCAGCACAGACATACTTGAGCGTGATGCTATTGCACATTTGCCACGTGTCAGTCAGGTGGGCCATTGTCAAAGGAATTATGTATAACAAACTGGGTGTTCCTCACAACCGACCTCACGAGGACAGGTGGGCCAGTGTGTGCCACGGCCACCTAAATAGTATCTGGCCCACCCAATTACTTTGTCTGAACCACCACACCCAATTGTGAATGCCAATCTAGGTTCTTCTGGCCCACCTAGGTCCACACAGACCCATGTATATAACTATTTCTGGCTACGCTGCTGCTTCCAACTCTCATACAGTGATACAAGAGGCCCAGATAGGCCAGAGACTACGTTATGAATTTGTGTCACTCACATGTTAATGGTCTGCCTTAGTTTATCAGCGTGTCAGTAGAAGCAGACTGTGAGCAGCAAGGGGCAACTGCTCTTTTCAAATTCCTGCAACAATTCATCAATCTCATTCTCCCTGTCATTTCTGTGCTCAATCTGAGAATGAGCTAAATGGAGAGAGAGAGAGAGAGAGAGAGAGAGAGAGAGAGTAAGAGGAGGAATGAGAATATACAATATCAATGTCTTTGTGTTTTAGACAATGTGTGGTATGGTAGATGTAATCCTTTACCTAGAACACACACACACACACACACACACACACACACACACACACACTCACAAACACACACACACACACACACACACACACAAACACACACACACACACACACACACACACACACACACACAAACACACACAATCTTAAACACCCCCACCACAATCAGACTGACACAGACAGCCTTGCGCACACAGAACAGTACTCATCCAAACAATCACATACTCACCCACACAACATTGCATATGTGATGAATACTTCCACTGGAAGAGCTTGCAAGTGATGAAGGCCCTCAGGGACGCCTCCTTGTGGTTGTCTTGGGTGTCACATTAATTACATGAACTGGCCTGGAAAGTCACCCACTCTCATTAGTTAAGATCTGCCGGAGAGGAACCGAACAAAAATCAAACCATATTTGTGCTTGTGATTCACAATGCATTGATAATCATGTTTGTAGTGGGTCAGAAATAAACCTGTAATGAAAGGAATGTAACAAACAAGCCATTGTTGCGAAAATAATAAAGACATGTTAAGGGTACTAAGCATCCATTAAACAAGAGATAAAAAATGCAGCATCAGAGAATGCTAAACATTCAGTTTGGTCATTCGCACCTTTTAGTACTTCATAAACCTTTTGAGTCATAGGTGATGACCAGGTCAAACTGATCCTACCCAGTGAACGGCAGTGTGGTATAAGGAACTGGGTTTGTAACCGAAAGGTTGCCGGTTCGATTCCCAGGTCGGACACTGCCGTTGTACCCTTGAGCAAGGTACTTCACCTGCATTGCTTCAGTATATATCCAGCTGTATCAATGGGTACTATGTATAAATGCAAAAGAAATGTTGTGTAAGTCGCTCTGGATAAGAGCGTCTGCTAAATGCCTATAATGTAATGTAATTTGCGTGGTGATAAGTTGGTGAAATGCAGCCTGGGTGTTCAGATGAGGACCCGACTACATTTGGTTGAAAAGTTAAAGTTTTCAAACCGAGTAGGACATAGCCAATATCTGGGTAAAAACCGGAACTACATTGGGGTTAGCCTAGTTTGTTTATATCAAAAATATAACCTAGATTTCCACCCCCCTGGACGTCTACATTTCGGGTATCACGCCTTTTGATGCACATGTTGCAGTGGAGCATGTGGAGGATTCCATTCTGTGAAGATATGAACAGGTGAAGGACAGGTCAAGGAGTGCGGAAATGATTTGATACAGCAGCATATGGGACACAGCCCAAAGCCAGCCGGCAAATAAAACAAGAACATAAATTCTTCACATTCTCCATGGAACATTCCAGAAATCAGTCAAAACATAGGCAAGGTTTGTCATAGTTATCGTACATACATACCAATGCATTAATGCACCAAAGGGTACGGTCGTACACGATTGCAAGCATGTGCACACGTACAATGGTGAACAAAGAGTAACAGAAGGAGGCCCACAGCGGAGGTCTATGTTACACTCTTTCAGTGGTCAGCTAAAAATATACTACAGTGCCCTCTAGTGTAAAAAAAAGACGCATACAATCCCCAAAAACATCGAAAGCTTTAAAGACTATGAACAGTCTGCTTCGTCTTACAGCACCAATACCAGTGTGTCCTGTGCAGCGGGGTTGCTCCATGAACACGGCCGGGTGACAATCGGACATTCCAAATTAGGGTGGGAGTTGGACAAACAGAAGTTTGAATTATTTAAAAATAAATGTTGTTTGAACATTCCAGACAGAAGTCAACCATTTCAAACAAGGACCACAGCCTTACCCTCTCCCTCCCTTCACCCAAACAGCTAATAGTCAACTTGTACTGCACACTTACTGAGTTCTATAAGGGAAATCACAACAGCCTGCAAAACCTACACTTTCATCACTCCACTGTTGCCCCATTCCACATCATGATGGAAGAAAAAGGGAGAAACACATCAAGGGAGTTAAAAGTTATAATTGGTGAGAGCAAAAACTAGACATAATAATAATGGCTTGCATTTATATCGTGCTTTTCTCAAACTCAAAGTAGCGATACAGTAATGAGGGGGAAACTCTTCTCAACCACCACCAATTTGTAGCACCCACCTGGGGGATGCATGGCAGCCATTTTGAGACAGAACCCGCACCACACATCAGTCGATGTGATTTTTTAGCCGATTAAACGTTGACTAAAAATTTTGTGAAGAGATGTCTGAAGGAAAGAAGTAAGGAAGAAGGTAAGAAGAGAGAAAGAAAGGTGGTTGGTGTGGCTGTGCGCACACACACACTGTTCTAACCAGAGTAGCTATCCGCCCACCTCTCCCTGAGTCACACAAACACACTTCCGACAGAGCTGTGTGCCAAACTTGGCAGAACACCCTCAAAAAGATAACCATGGTGTGCCAGAGGCTATTGCACAGACAGTATTTTCACACACACACACACACACACATTCAGACGCACGCAAGCACGCACACACACACACACACACACACACACACACACACACACACACACACACACACTTAACTGGTGCTGTATATATAATAATCTGCTCGGTAAACCTGTCATATGGAAAGTGCTAAGTGTGTTAAAATTATGTTTTTAAAAAACTTTGAAAAAATAACTGATCTGAGTCACTGCAACCCAAGATGGAAAGAAAGACCTGAAATCACTGACCATACATCATAAGTAAAGGCTTGTCTGGAAGTCACTTGATTTATATTACATCATAGACACAATCCCTAGAGAAAGGATTTGGCAGACTGGATTGTATTGTTAATGACAAGTTTTATGCATGTTGCCCCATTCCTATGACTTGGATTTTTTTAAAATAACAATGCTTTGCCATATTGCAGATATTTTTACAGTAGCTGGGGAAATTAAAATCTCCATAACTATTGTATTTCTTCTTATACTTTGTTCCATTCCTGACACACATACAATTTGTTCATGCTTCTCTGTAAAATAAATTTCAGCCGTAATCTAAAATGTTGAATTCACAATGCATTGTAAGTCTTGTTTGTAGGGTTAGAAGTCATTGTTGCTACAATAATACAGAAATGTAGCCTGCTAAACTGTAATACTCCCTGTAAAAGGGTAAAATGTTGAATTCCAAAACATGGTAGAAATGTGGAACTGACATCAGCAGAAATGTGTTTCGTGTGGCTGACAAAATCTGAAGACGTGCACAATTTCCACATTTTATTGCCTCAGAGCTTAAAGTTATGACCATTTAAAATGCCAATACAACTGCAAGCAGCAATTATGCGGTCCGAGAACAGGCACCGGCAGGCACGTGTCGGCCTAATAAAATAAAAAATGTGGATTAAAAGTATTGTGAACATGTTTCTGCAAAGTTACATCACATGGAATAGTTTCATACTACATTTGAAAAAGTCTCACTCTGTGTTACTCGCCGAAATTAACTGGTTATTTTACAATGCTTAACACTTTCAAGGTTAGGTCAAGGTTATCTTTATTATCCCATAGGGGCAATTTGTTTTACAGCCAGCAGTAACCACATAACCATCAGACAAACAATAATAGACAAAATGTACCATTTAAAAATCACATTGAGTTATTTAAAAGACCTAACAGCAGCAGGAAGAAATTAGTTCTTAAGTTTATTGGTCCTGCATTTTGGCATATTATATCATATTATATCTGCGGGCAGAAGGAAGTAACTTGAAGTCCTTGGACAGGGAGTGGCTCGGATCAGCCAGGATTGACTGGGCCTTCTTCAAGGTCCTAACCTTGTACAGACGGGAGACGTCATTCACGGTCGTGCCAGCAATTTTGCTGCACACTTTGGAGATACCCTGCAATCTGTTTCTACTTTTTAGGGTAAGTGACCCGTACCAACTGACAAAAGAGAATGTGAGCACTGATTCGATTTCGTACACTGTGTTGATGTTATGAGATTTTTTAAAATGGCCATAAGATTTTTTTTGCAACAACCCTTCCAGAAAAATATTGGATTACTCCAATCACAACACTTGACATTGGATTTCATGCTCTTCACATTTTTTGATTGGTTTAAAAACTCAATTTGACAAAATACACTTTTGATTTAAATATAAATTTGTTGAATTAAAATAGGCCGTTTTTCATTGTGTCTCAGCATCAGGATAGACATATAGGCTATTTATTTGACAAGAATAAATATAATTTAAATGGTAGCTAATTACAGAATAATCAGACATAACAAAACCTACTGTAATATTTATGCCATTTAAATCTCTTGCTCTAGAAGAGACACAATACAATTTTAAGATGAATGAAATTATGCTCCATTTAATGGCTTCAAATGGCAAGCTCTTAATATATCTACAATAATTGTGCATTTAAAAAGTAAAAACCAGTTAAACATGTCCTAGAAAAATACCAAAGGCTGTTTTAAACGGTTTTCAGATCATTACATAGAATAGATGCTTCAGTTGGGATCAGTATTTCAGTTCAGAATTTTTACTTTCATAAAATTAATTTCACTTTATTTTCCTAAAATGACAGAAAACGTAATTAATCCCAGTCTTGATAGCATCCATTTTTCAAATAATTTCCATGTGATGATTAAGACAATGTGATGTGAACAATTATGTGAAATGTTTCAATATCTCATTCACTGAACTTGATGTGTTCAAGACTGACACATCCTGTATGTTACAATGTGAAAATATTCTCACATAATAATTTAACTTTACCTCAGTAATGGAAGACAAGAAGATGAAATGGAGCCATGTATGCGTGGCCAATATCTGAAATTATTTCGAATTCAAAATTAAGCCTATACCACTCATGCAAATGCCATAGTCTCTCTTCCAAGATGTTAGGAATACTTGCAAATATTGAATTGCTCATCAACATACAACTACAATGAAAAACATTGTTTAATTGGTGTCAAGCTGAATTTATTGCATCTAATATGCCATCATATTGCTTGAATAAACTTATGGCACAATAAAAAATTATATTTTAATGCTTTATCTTTTGCCCTCTAGAAACATTGTTCCTCCTCTTCTACGGCCATAAATATATTCATGCGAGCATTCGTGCATGTGGTGAAAGACTTGCAATAAGGGTTAACACACAGTGGTGCCAAGGTATGGCTGATATATTACAAACTTGCATTTATTAAAAGAGTAGACAAAGGTATTCAAATCGGTACATACAGAAAACCATAATACTATTGCTTTCCTCATGGTTGTTTTCTGCCTCTGCATATACAAACTGTTCAGACTACACATGGGGAACTTAATGTGAAAAAGTGAGAAGTGAACCATTAGAACACACTATTGCTCCTTTATGACGGAAAGTTTTTTTTAATCAAAGTATCAAAAGTACACAAAGCATCAACTAACCACTGTTTGGATTATAATTCTGAGCAGATTTGTTTTCAAATCAAATATACCTGTATGTAACAGTCAAAGTATTAATAGCTGCAACATAACCTACATGCACATTAAAAAACCGGTTTCATCCGATGCAAACAAGTTTGAGTCAAGACCACAATGACCAGCTTTCAACTGTTCCCTGGGAGTTTAAAAGAAATATAAGGCAACATTATTTCCTGAAATATACTCAGTAAGTAGTGATGTATTAAGGAGATAGGCACAAGCAGAGAGCAGGATTATGTAGGGGCTGGAACGGAACATGAGAAGTGACTGTTAGAGAAGTGAGGTAAAGTGGCATCAAAGGGAGAAAGAGGAGGCAGTTTGTTGAAAAAGGGTAAAAGGCAGCTCTGGGTATTAATATTCTTCCTCATTTCCTCCTTCCTCTTCTTCATCATCTTCCTCTTCAAGCTGATCTTCTGTTTCCCCAATTCTCCCATCCTCCTGAGAGTGAGAGGTTTAGAGAGTTAAAGCAATTGGTCATTTCAAACTGCATATAGTACTTCTTCAAATTCTGAGATGACATTTCCATATGTTTTACATATATATGGCAGTTTATGAATACATTATAATTCTGTCTTTGTGTGTGTGTGTGTGTGTGTGTGTGTGTGTGTGTGTGTGTGTGTGTGTGAGTGAGTGTGTGTGTGTGATGAAAAAACGCAATGGGGCGCATGAACATAAAAGTAGGTTTGGGAAATTTTTATATACTAATTCTAATAGGTGGTGATACATGTCACCCTTCAAAATGCCATAAAAAACTTAAAGGCAAATGTAATGGTTTAACAAGCAATTAGCCAAGCACAGGGAAATGGATGCACAATTCCCAGAACAACAAGAACCATAAAAAGGACAAAACATATAAAAAGAAATACAATTTGGTGTCTTTCTGTGGGGGTGAACTGCTTTGCTTTCATGCTAATGACAGGTAAATGTACAGTGCATTGTAGAAGGGGACCACACTGCAAAAAAAAGTCTGTCTTAACAAGTGTGTTTGTCTCAGACTTAAAATATTAGCTTGTTTTAAGTTACTTTTTGCTTGTCAAGTGAAATTGTCTTCTACCCCTGGCAAAATCTTGGAATGAGTTAAACCGTCTCACCTCATTGGCAATCTTTTTGTCTTTAGCAAAAAACTAGCAACAGAAATAAGATATTAAGTGTAAATATAAGACAAAAATACTTGTTAAGTTTGGTTATTTGCCTACTTATTTTTTGGTTTTTGCGGTGCAAATCAAAAAGCAGTCAGTCTGACCTACCATTGGTTCCTGGGCAATGACGCCCTGGCCTTGTGGTATCTCCTCTCCCAAGGAATCTGACGACAGGCAGAGGAGGTACAATTATTAAACCTTTATTTATCCAGGTAAGGCACACAGACCAGGAAGAAAAAAAAAGGGTAGATTTAACTAGGATGCTGTGGAGAAAACATGCGTTAACTAGGGTGCTGCGCAGAAAACACGCTCACCATATAATTCACAAGCATTAAGCTAAGCTCACTCTCACCAATTTCCAGATCTCCATTATCCAGCCTTTCTACAAAGTCTTTGTCGTCATTAATCTCTCCCGGCACTGTACTCTTCATCCCATTGGTCGCCACGTCCTGCCAGTGGTTAGATGAAGGCCTCTGATTCGTTGAGAGGAAATTCTTGTCCTGTCTCTGGTTGTACTTGTTTTTTCTGTTCATGATATTCCAGCTGAACCCACAGACAGCAACGAGTTTCACTAATTAATGAAGTAACAGGTATGCCATAACTTAAGTAAAAATACCGGAGAATGATATGAACTACCAACAACATACCCGTCTAATTGATGTTCCTGACCTTCTTCACCTGGCCACTTATCCATGGTAATCACCAAGTCGTCCTTCTGATTAGCTGAGCGTGTACCAACCAACCCAATGTCTTGTTGTGTCTTCTGTTGGGATTGGCTGAGAGGAAGAATTGTGACCTGTGCAAAGAGCCATTAGAATGAGTTAATTCAACTGGCATGTCCACGCTGGATCAGATCCACCCTTTCTACCACTAAAAGAAAAAGGGAACAGTTTTGTCCAATGGCACACAAATACCACTATGGTGGCAATAAACAAATATTTTCAGTCATATCGGTTTCTGCAATTGTGTTCCTGATATAAATCATCAGCTTTTCAGATGCAGTGACGTAAACACAGTTAGCAATTCCGCTTCAAATATTATAGTCTGGTATGTGGTGGGTAAATAGCCATTGATTGACAAGATTAGATATACGTATATACAGTCAAGCCGGAAAGTCTACACACCCCTTTCACCTTCTCCATGTTTTATTACGTTACAGACTTATACTACAATAGATTGAGTAAATTTTTTGCCTCAAACATCTACACACAATAGCCAATAATGACAAAGTGAAAACAGGTTTTTAGAAAATATGCAATTTTATTTTACTGACAAAAATAGGTTATTTAGGGGTTACATATCTGTACACACCCTTAGCCTAATACTTGGTTGCTGCACCTTTGGCAGCAATTACAGCTTCAAGGCGTCTTGGGAAAGAAGCTACGAGCTTGGCACACTTGTTTCTGGACATTTTTACCCATTCCTCTAGGCATATCCTTGCAAGCTCTGTCAGGTTGGATGGGGAGCGTTGGTACAGTCATTTTCAGCCCTTTCCACAGATGTTCAATTGGATTCAGGTCTGGGCTCTGGCTGGGCCACTCAAGGACATGCACAGACTTTCTCCGAAGCCACTCCTTTGTTCTCTTGACTGTGTGCTTCGGGTCGTTGTCATGTTAGAAGGTAAACCTTCGCCCCAGTCTGAGGTCCAGAGCGCTCTGGAGCAGGTTTTCCTCAAGGATATCAGTGTACTTAGCTGCATTCATCTTTCCCTCTATCAGGACTAGTCGCCCCGTTCCCGCTGCTGAAAAACATCCCCACATCATGATGCTGCCACCGCCATGCTTCACTGTAGGGATGGTATTAGCCACGTGATGAGCGGTGCCTGGTTTCCTCCAGACGTGACGCTTGGTATTCAGGCCAAAAAGTTAAATTTTGGTTTCATCAGACCAGAGAATCTTGATTCTCATGGTTTGAGACTCCTCTAGGTGCCTTTTGGCAAACTCCAAGCGGGCTGTGATGTGCCTTTTACTAAGGAGGGGCTTCCGTCTGGCCACTCTACCATAAAAACCAGATTGGTGGAGCGCTGCCTGGATGGTTGATCTTCTGAAAGGTTCTCCCATCTCCACAAGGATACGCTGGAGCTCTGTCAGAGTGACCCTCGGGTTCCTGTTCACCTCTATATAGCTCACCTCTATATAGGTCTAGGAAGATTCTTGGTGGTTCCAAACTTCTTCCATTTACGAATGATGGTGGCCACTGTGCTCTTTGGGACCTGTAAAGCTGCAGAGATTTTTCCATACCCTTCTCCAGATCTATGCCTTGACACAATCCTGTTTCTGAGGTCTGCAGATAATTCCTTTGACCCCATGGCTTGGAGTTTGCTCTGACATGCACTGTCAACTGTGGGACCTTATATAGGCAGGTGAATTTATCACAGGTGGACTCCAATTAAGTTGTAGAAACATCTCAAGCAGTATCCGTGGAAACAAAATGCACCTCAGCTCACTTTTGGGGGTCATATCAAAGGGTGTGCACACTTGTGTACATATCATATTTTACCTTTTGATTTTTAATAAATTAGCACAAATGTCTAAAAACCTGTTTTTACTTTGTCATTATGGGCTATTTTGTGTAGAATCTTGAGACAAAAAATGAACTAAATCTATTGTAGAATATGTCTGTAACGTAATAAAACGTGGAGAAGGTGAAAGGGGTGTGCAGACTTTCCGGCTTGACTGGATATAAAATATATAAGACATTTTCATACCTTTAACAATACAAATATAACCAGGGTACAGTGAGGTTAATAGTGGGTGGAGCAGTTACCCCCTGATTAACCAAGGCTAACTGGGAGTTCTTTTTCCCCAAAATGGCCAAGCTCCAGCTTAAGTATAGGGGTTGCGTATCAAATTAATTCTATCAAAAATGCAACCCATACATTTTGACAGGTTTACTTTTTAACAAATAAATATTTAACAGTCACACTCATTTTTACCACTTAATTAGCAGGTTAGGCTAAATGGCGACTCTAAATTGCCCATCGGGATGAGTGTGTGAGTGAATGGTGTGTGTCCCCTGTGATAGATTGGCGACCGGTCCTAGGTGTATTCCTGCCTCTCGCCCAATGCATGCTGGGATAGGCTCCAGCCCCCCGCCACCCTGACCAGGAATAAGCGGGTTAGATAATGGATGGACGAATGGAATGTTAAGTAAAATAAAAAATTAAGTAACAACATATAAAACAGACAGGACCAACTACAGACCAAGGCTGCTATTGAATACCTGTCCATGGTGTCCAGACTGTGTGGAATTAACCAATACCAATCTCAATCCAGGATCAGAGCTTGGTGGTCCAATTGAATCCTAGGAAAATGGCCAAATTGTCAAGCTGTGTTTTTCTATAATGGTTTCTCTAATGGTTTCTATAATCCCAGGGTTGCACTGTACAAAATATCAAGGCAAACCTTTGATCAGTGAGAAATAGATCAAGAATAATTCCAAATGCTGTACTTTAGTCCTGCTTGGTAAATTCTAGCAGTTTTAACAAGCAGGGTTACCACATTGTCACTAAATCAAGGACTTATTGAGTGTTTTCAAGGTCCAATTCCCCAGAATTCAAGTGCCCATATAAATCTTACTGAAGGGAATATCGCAAGTGCTGGAGACAATCACTAAAGTACATGCATTATTCAAAGCCCAATAATTTTTAGTAGAATGTAGATTCTGATCCAGTATGACTTTCTAAGGGCATAATTTATATTGAACATGGCCACAAAATCTCACAACGAAAAACTGAAACTAAATTTGAGGACATTAAATGATTTACTGAGGAGTGGCAACTCTTAAGGACAATTGTTAATCAAATTTAAATAAAATACTGAAATACACCAAGGCTAAGACCATGGCCATTTAGAACATCAGTCAATCAACCAATCACTGTGTCTGTATGAGTCTAGTAGTAGGAACCTTATGTTCTTGCAGCGGAGAACCCGTGAGTTTCCCTGTGTCGATCTGAGAACCCGTGTGTTTCCCCGTGTCGATCTGTGGCCGGATAATTGATGACTCTTTCAGGCCAGGCACCTTTCGTAGAACCTGTCTAATCTGCTGGAATTCCTCAACCTGCGTCTGAAAAGCAGAAGGCGGCACATTGAAATGGGCGGCAACGGTCCCCAAGTGCCCCACACACACACACACACAGCAGCACAGAAATACACAGAGATGGTTGTGTGTGTGAGCACAGAGAGACCTGACAGAGAGACTCACCTGGGTACTCAGCAGCTGGGTGTGGACATCCTGGTGAGCCTTTCTCAAGAGCTTACTCTCCTCCTTCAACTTCATCACGGTGTCTGAGGAGCAGAAGAAACGGACTGATGTACCATGACAATTGCTTTACCCGCAGAGACCCAATGAGTCCATAGCAACAGCAACACGGCATACAAATGCTATGTAATCTGGACATTTTTGTTTCTGTTGTTGAAACAGTGTCTGTAATTAAAGGAATTACAAGGTCTAAAATATCAGATTATGTAAACGATTGGGCAAATTAAATAATTGGCAATTGGTGGCAGCAAAAACCTGCACACACACCAGCCCGCGAGGCCTGGAGTTTCCCATCCCTGGTCTAGGCTATACCATGTCTATGCTCTAGCACAGTGGAGGCCAACACTGGTCCTGGGGAGCCGCAGGATCTGCTGGTTTTAATTTTCACCTTAAATACAACAGCTTTAGACCAGGGGTTTCCCAAACCGGTCCTGGGGCCCCCCTGTGTATGCTGATTTTTGTTGCAACCACAGTTGCAATCACAGAATTTTAGCAAGTTGTTGATTTTTCTTAATTGGACGCTTGTCATGTTTAGACCCTGTGGCTCACCAGGAACTGGGTTAGCCATCCCTGCTCTAGCACAGTGGTCTCCAACCCTGCTCCTGGAGATCTACCATCCTGCAGGTTTTCACTCCAACCCTAACAAAGCACACCTCATTCAACAGCTAGAGATCTACCGTCCTGTAGGTTTTCACTCCAACCCTAACAAAGCACACCTCATTCAACAGCTAGAGATCTTGTTGAGCTGCTAATTAGTAGAATCAGGTGTGCCAAATTAGGGTTGACATGAAAATCTACATGACGGTGGATCTCCAGGTTTGGGAACCGCAGCTCTAGCACCATATGCATGAATAGTCAGTTGGCAGACCCTGCAGAGATGCGATGTGGTCCTGGTTCTCGGTGCGTTGGAGCACCCCCATGCGTTGACACTCCTCCAAGGCTTTGCGCTGACTTAGCTGCTGCTCCCCATTGGTGGTCTGCTGAGACAGGAGCTGGCTGCGCATATCTCCTAGCTGGTTCTACAAAGACATGCAGACATGCAACTATCGCACGAGGAACAATATGGATACACATACAGAAAACTGGCATGCAAAGATACAATTTTCATGTTTTGTTTTTTTCTCCAAAAACTTGATTATAATTGAACAAAACAGAATGTTAAAGTTCAAAGTCTCCTGGTGAAGAAATGAAAAGATTCAGTGGCTTGCCGTGTCGTCCAGTCTCTGCAGACACCCAATTATAAATGCACAACTTCTCGACACATTAACTTCACAACAACCCACAACAAGATCACACATTTTTACCTTGAGGATATTATTTTGGGAGCTCAGGGCACTGTATCTGTTCATGGCGTCCTGCTGCACAGATACAGAAAAACATGTTCACTAAAAACCGCACTTCACACATAACAAACTATTACGATCTTCATTCAGTGTTAGATCTTAATCATTATTTACCTTTTCCTTATTCAAGGCTTCCTGGGCCTCCAGTTTGTATAACAAAAAATCTACAGTGGATTTGAGAGATAAACACAAGCAAAGGTAAAGTGTACTACAGGGGTGAGAGAGTGACAGGCGTTAAAAAAAACAAAGAAACGATGAGAGGAGTAGAGCGAATGTCGCGCGGTGACCTCTGACCTTCCTTGGTCTTCTTGTGCTCCAATCTCTCTTTCTGTAAAGACCTCTCCAGTCGAGACCTATGCTCATAAACCACTGAGAGAAAGACAAACACAAAATATATTTGTATTTGCATACATGAATGTAAAAGTACATTCATATTTTATTTCCGGCTCTCAAATTTTCTGATTGCTTTCAATTGTATAACTATGGGGGCCTCATTTGCCAGCTGTGTGTGTCACACCGGCCACAACACTCAGCACCACTTTAAGTGGTTAGAGGTAGTATTAATTCTAGGGTCGTGTCCGAATACAACCCCTACACCCTTTTGAGGGCGCATATTTGAGTCCGCTTCGTCAAATAGCTTTTGAGTGGGCAACTTTTTCTCACAAATGGGAGAACTTAAAATACCAGGATGAACCCCTTATTTCCGGTGTTTTGTTGAGAGAATTCAGGAGCACACTCATCTGCAGAACGGTGAACTCATCTGACAATTTTCAGTAAGTAACCCGGAAGTAAAAATGTAAAAGACAGAGTGTATATGCATATCTAATGGTCCAAGATAGGTTCATATTACAAACTACTTTTTTTATTTTTGTTAATTCTATCTTCATTCATAATCTACACTTTGTAACAATCGTCATATGTTAACTGATTGATATTCTCAATAAGAAATTTAAATAAATATTACACTAACTACTTCCTCACTAGTTTGGAAAGAGTTTTGCGGGATTTCTTTCGCACATAGCTTGCAAAGTAAGAGGACAGGGCACATAGTAGACAGGGGTCTGAGTGGACAGGAGACAGGGAACAGGGGTCGTATTCGGACACAGCCCAAAGACCCAAAGCAGGGGGATGGGGGCCACAAGCTTCACACCCACTAAGGCAGTGGTTCTTAACCTGGGTTCGATCGAACCCCAGGGGTTTGTTGAGTCAGTCTCAGAGGTTCGGCAGGGGTCAAGACACACACAGTATATGGTTCACACTAGTAATGTCGAGCCGTTTTTGTCGGAAGGGTTCGGTGAATGCACTGATGAAGCTTGCAGGGTTCAGTACCTCCAATAAGGTTAAGAACCACTGCACTAAGGGGACCAGACCATTATTCTTTCAGGAGGCCCAGAATCCAGAATTCCCCTGCTCACGCATATAATCCAACACTGATAACTGAGGCTTATCTGCAACTGCACCCGCCCGCACCCGCACTCACCCGCCCGCACCCGCCCGCACCCGCACACTCACCCTGCAGCTGCGCAGACAGAGCGTCCTGCTGGTCCCTGCTGCGCTGGGTATGCGCGCGCAGCTCCGCAGCGCTCTCGTGCAGCCGGGTGAGCAGCAGAAGCACCACCGCGCACGCCGTGCAGGCGGCCAGCGCGGACAGCGCAGTCACCCCGCTGCACTTCTGCCTGCGCCAGCACAGTCCCAGCATGGTGGCACAGCGTTAAAAAAAGGCACAGAAAGGGAGAGGCAGGCACAGTCTTGGGCGTGGGAGCATGGAGTGTTGAGGGTGATGACATGCGCTCGGGTGCTGGAAGGGTGTCCCGGTTACATTTAATCAAGCATGATGACGTCCCTGGCTCACTGTGGAAGGAGTTAGGGAGGGGTTGGACAATAACATTATGGGCCCAATTTACTAAGACCTTCAGCATGTGCAAAACCTTTTAGCACACACAAAACCAATAACATGACCAATGATTGGTCATGGTATTTGTTTTGCACCAATCATAGGCTGTGTTATTAGTTTAGCATGTGCTAAAAGGTTTTGCACATACTAAAGGTCTTAGCAAATCAGGCCCTATGATTTATTACACCTTATGCATGAGCCCATCCAGAATATTATCTGATGCAAATGTGCCTTTTAAATAGCACATTGTGTTTTTTTTGTCAGCCCACTGTATTAATTGAAAGGTTCATAAAGGAAATGGACAACTCACTCACTTTTGATTTCGCTTGTTGGGGAAACATTCCCCACTTTTTATTATCCAAGAGGTGGCATTCCTAACTAACTCTCTTGGAATTCTACATTGCAGTCAGCAGAGGAATAGTCATTGCATTTTGCCATTAAAAGGAAGACACTGTTGTTGTGTTGTTGACCCATGCAGTAGAAGGCGAGCGCGCTAAAATACACAGAAAAACACACATACAGCTACTTCTGCAAAAAGTTAAATGTCAGTGTCATTCAGATCTGCTTTTAGAGTGGCCACTATTCAGGTTAAAAGTTATCATACAGCACTGATAACACCGTCTACTTCTATCACTATAACCTGACATCCAAGCAAAAACATACGGCATCTAGCTATAAATTAGTTACAGCACCACTATTAGCCTAACGTTACTACCTACAGGCACGTACAACTACTACGGGGGAGTTACGTTACCCGACACCTGTAATTATGCATCTGGAACCTTAAACATTGCTATGCTAGTCAGGTGGAAAGACTATTCGGTAGACTACCGTACCGTATAGCGGGAATCGGGCCAAATATCCTGATATGCAGACGTGTAAGAAGCTCTGCGTGCAAGAAGCTCTTCCTCTTTTCCTTCTTGTCTCCTTTGGTTATTCAAATGTATTTTCCACCTTCGGGTTTCTGACTGAACCGGCTTCGTTTATTTCTTCCAAGTTCTCCGGGGATCTGTTGTGGAAAAACTGTTTTTCAGTTGTCTTGCACGGGTTCAAAAAGTAGGAAGCTCGCTATAGCTTGAGTTAACTAGCTAGCTAGCAATTCCCTTGCCGTTTAATTATTTCCACACATGCTCTCTTCTATGTATGATCGCTCTTTAATCCAGTGTATTTGCAAACAAAGCCTGCAGATCGGATCAATACACCTCCCTCTGGACACGTAAGTGTGAGTGCGTGTTTGAGTAGAAAAGTGAAACACCCATTGCGCCGTACTCGTGCGTAGTTCGACGTCTTGTTGTGTTGATGTCAAAATGTGGCGAGGAGACCAAACTGCCTGTGAGGTTGCCAGATTGAAAGTAAATCCCCGATGTATTTAATATGTTATATTGTCAACTTTTGATCAGTTACAATTTGCCATTGACAATGCAACACATTTTAACATGCCAACATATAATTTACTTTTATGCACTTCGCCTACTGCACGCACTTTTTACTACTTGCTGGTCATCTTGATTTACATTCAGCCAATTAACAACCGAAGTCCAGATAACAAATTAAATCCAAATCTTGAACCTATTTCATCTTCTTTTGAAATTGTAGCCTATTACTGGAGAAAGGGGAAAATGAGGTTTTCTCGAATGTAATTTATCTTAACAATATTAATGTTTATTAGGCCAAAATGTATATGGGAATCATGGATATGTGCAATCTTTTCTTATTAAGTGACTAAACCGGATATTTAAAAATAGTAATCGTTGCTTCATATCTATTGATATGGAATCCATCCATGTTCAATGAACTGCAGAGAAACTATGCTTTTAATACACCATGTTAAATGTAGCCTACATTTGTGAGATTATTTACTAACTATTTACTAATAATAGCATGAATAATAAAAATAATATCACTGAGCTATACTTTCCGAATATACACGGGAAGAAATTAAGTGACGAATATGAACATGGGTGTTGGTAGAATGTAATTTGCGGTTTCACTGTCTATATCAGATTTGGCAACCCCAGTGTCCTCTTTCACCCTCAATCCCCACGCAGAAAGTTTAATGAAGAGAATGATCGGGAAATATCAGGTAGAAACTACAAACTAGTTAAAAGTGAAATAATTTAGTAATCAAGTATTTGGGATGGATTATGGTTTAGAAGAATATTTTGTAGAACTGTATGTTATATTATTATGCCTATGTAGCATCCAAAAATCAAGAAAGAGAACAAGAACAAAATTGATTCAATACCTGCTCCTTATTTCAAACAAATGCAATGATTTTGGTTTGTTGGTCATTTTCAGACTGCATTATGTGACTCTTGAGCCTTTGAAGTACATGGTCATTAAGTCCTTTATTTTATGTTTAGTATGTTATTTAGATTCCAATTTTGCCAACACAAACCACTGTCATGTTTAGATTTAGGCTATTTTGCCAAATTGTCTGAGGGTTAGACCTACTCTGGCATAACGTTAATTGTATCCTCAAGCTTATGAATTCCAACATTCATAGCCCATATATTTTTAAATATCGAATATCTAACAGCTTGTAAAGTTTCTAGAACTAACAAAATCTTCTGGAAGACCAAGATGTTGACTTTGTGCGTGTAATGTGCTTGTTGCAGTGCAAAGATAATTTGTAAAAAAAAAAAAAAAGGAAAATATTTTTTGTGACATAGGCTATGCCTACTTGAGCCACTAAAGAACTATTTTTTTCAGGTATGTTCAGTAGCCTAATTACATTACAGATAAAACAAAATTATATATACATTTTATTAGCTGTACATTTCTTAATTTGTTCATACAATGTAGCATCTAAATGATGAACCATGGTAATTTAAAAGATATATATAGCCTATAGCAGAGGTAGCCAACATGGCACCTGGTAGCCCGCAGGGACCACGTGAGTCGCCCGCGAGGCATGTTCTAAAAATAGCACTAATCACCATGGAGATCTGTCTAAATAAAATTTTTATTTAATTGTGTTGCAGGGCAATAAAAGGAAGTAATAATATCTAAGTCTCTTCACATATATTATCATTATTAAAAGGTGATCTGTGCAACTTTATGTTATTCAGGAAGTTTGTATCAAACAAGTAGCCCTCCGTACTACTCAGTACCCTTGAAGTAGCTCTCAGTTTCAAAAAGGTTGGTGACCCCTGGCCTATAGGCTACTTAATTGTTTTAATATGCTGCACAAACATAATTGCGTGAAATACTTTAATGTGTTCTGTATAATTCGATTTTTGGCCAGTGGAGGCCACCATACGGAACTCTCGAGATCCGGAAGTAATGACACAGGACAGGAATTAAATGTGATATAAACAAATTCAGAGGTAGCAAGCTAACCTATGGTCTATCTGCCAATGGAATATTATCGCAGGTTTTGTGATCATTGTAAGAACGACAATATCAAAAGGAGGAATGTGAGTATACGATGGCGGTTTGAAAGCTGTTGATGGTTCTAGCCATACTACCTAAATAACGTTACGTTAGGTAACCGTACATTCACGAGCTAACATACAAGCTAACCACATTAGCTAACGTTAGATAGAAAGTTTCGTAAGTGAAAACTGTTCTGATGAGATGACAATGGCTCGCTAACGCTATTCATGACAGTTTTACCAGTTACCTGTTTGCAAGCTAGCAATCTATCATATTCTTTTCGATTGGTAGAGGTATAACGTTAACGTTACTAGTCGATGTTTTACTAAGCTATGTTTAATCAAACTTTCCTAACTACGACATTAGCTAACGTTAGCTATCTTGCTAATGCTGCCTGTAACCTTAAACGCTAAGCAAGCGAACAAGTTGGCTTGTTTGCTTGCCAGGAGGGTTAGGGTCAATTCCAAGTTCAATAGCTGAAAAATTCTTCTATAATAAGGCCGTGGTTTTTCAATTCAGTCACGAACATTAAGCTATAGCAATATTTCCTCAATCCTACAAAACAAAACAAAACAAAAAACACTCGAGAGACCGCAGAAGACCGTAACAAGGCCGTATCAGTAACGCTAACAATTGCATGATCAGGGATACACATGGGACATGGCGGGTCTCTAGTTTTGCTTTAACACTACTTCTGATGTTACAGTTTGCCGAAACAGGAAAATATATTAACACGGCGGAGTGATGAATAGCATGACGCAGCAAGTACATAAAAGGAGATTATATAAGTCACGTGGTGTCACACAATACTTGTGAATACTTGGTTCATTTTTGTTACCCACATTATAAAAACATTATGCATAGTTTTCGTAAGAACTATAGGGAAGACTATTTCAGATCTAGGTTTAGAGAATCACGACCACTGAGGATCAATGGCAGCATGCTTAGATTGAGTTTAAACCTCTAGACCACAGAACTGCATTACAACTGGAACTCAAATCTGTGAAATAAGGATATGTGTTCCAGTTGTAAGGCAGATCTGTGGTCTAGAGCAGGGCTACTCCAGTGTCTGCAGGTATTTGCTCCAACCATGCACTACACCCCCTGATTTCACTAATGACTGTACTTCCTGAGCCAAGGAGGTAAAATAATTAGTGAAATCAGGTGGTGTAGTGCATGGTTGGAGCAAATCCCTGCAGACACTGCAGCCTGGATGACCTGGAGTTGAGTAGCGCTGGTCTAGGGGTAGATATCCTAGGTATATCTTCTAGCTAAGCACACTGCAATTGACCCTGAGGGTTTATACAGTTAGTGCATAAATAACGTGATGACGTTTGTAGCCGCTGAGATATTTTGTGTCTAATTTGACAGCAATAGATTAATTTGATACAAGTGACAAATTGGTTGAATGGTTTGATCTGTATATTTTTATTATTCCTTTATGTTGTTTTGGAATGTATCATTTGGTGTGTAGATTACATTGTAGTGATTGGAGGAATTGGGCATCATGACATTTTCCCCAGTGGAATGTTCTGGACTGCCATAAGTCCAGTATTTGTTCCATCTTTACTTTGCATGTGGTCCGTAAAACTGCACCCTGCACCCTGCTTGTGTTTCAGTGTGACTGCGTGTTTTGGATCACCTCGTAAAACTGCATCCTGCTTGTGTTTCAGTGTGACTGTGTGTTTTGGATCACCTCATAAAACTGCATCCTGCTTGTGTTTCAGTGTGACTGCGTGTTTTGGATCACCTCATAAAACTGCATCCTGCTTGTGTTTCAGTGTGACTGTGTGTTTTGGATCACCTCATAAAACTGCATCCTGCTTGTGTTTCAGTGTGACTGTGTGTTTTGGATCACCTCATAAAACTGCATCCTGCTTGTGTTTCAGTGTGACTGTGTGTTTTGGATCACCTCGTAAAAGGGCTTGTGGGTGAGCCTGGCAGTCTGACCGGCCCCATGTCCAGGAAGCAGTCGGGAAAGCTGGTGCGAGGTAACCGCAAGTATGATGTGGAGAGGAAGCGAGATGAGAAAGCGGTGCGCCGAGCGCTGGCCAAGGACCGAAAGAACCGGCCCCAGGGGGACGACGAAGGGGCGGAGTTCATCAGCTTCACCAATCAGCTGCAAGTTCTGGGGCTTAAACTGAGAGAAGTGCCTGGAGATGGGTAAGAGATGATGCGTGTGTGTGTATCTCATAGCATGCTGCAGAGGGGGCTTTCAACCCTGGTCCAGGAGAACTACAGGGTCTGTTGGATTTTGTTTTAAAATCAGAAACCTGTTCAGACTCAAGAAACCAGGCGAGGTGTGTAATTAACCGATTTAATTGATCAATTTAGTACTGGGTAAAAATGGGAACTAGCAGACTCAGTGGGTTGATTTGGAGGACCAGCATCGGGAACTCTTGTTCCACATCATCTCAGAGCAGTTGTACACATTTAATCAATTAATATGTTCTTCTCTTGGTCCCTTTTACCCTCTCCAGAAACTGCTTGTTCCGTTCCCTCGGCGACCAGCTGGAGGGCCACGCCCGGGGACACCTGCAGTTGCGGCAGGAGACTACGCAGTACATGCAGTCGCACCGGCACGACTTTGAGCCCTTTGTGGAAGACGATGTGCCTTTCACACAGCACTGTGAGCTGAGGGCCTTGGGTGGAGTCTCTGGGGAGGGAGGGAGGAGAGCTAGGGGCAATAAAGGGGATGAAAGCATGGAGGTGGAGCTGGCGGGGCAGATACTTAGTGATGGAGAGAGGAGGACAGAGGGGAGGGGGAGGGGTGTGTTTAGAGAGAAGGTGAGCAGGAAAGTAGCATGGTATTTTGGGTTTTTGCTTGCGTAATGTTCATTTTCCGTTTTCTTCCTGTCAGTGTCAAACCTCTCTCAGCCTGGCACGTTTGCTGGAAATGATGCAATCGTGGCGTTTGCTCGTAGCCAGCAGCTGCGCGTTGTCATCCATCAGCTCAATGCTCCTCTGTGGGAGGTGGTATACCCGTTTCATTCATTGTGATTGTGTAGTTTTAAAATTATTTTAAGGAATATTGTTTGTCAAATATTTTCTTGGTAACTTTCTCATCGCAAATATCTAGCATCATAATTAATGTTTACTATTCACATTGTATTCCCTCTTTCTTAATTCACATATGCAATCATTGCATTGTAAACAGCGTGTGACTCGCCACTTTGGCCGGTAACCAGCCAGGTTGTGTCATATTGTGGCTGGTAAAATGTTGAAAATGGCTGGTGATTTTTAGAATCTACAAGCCACTCTGGCTAGTGGGTGAACAAGTTAATTCCATAGCCTGATTGATTCTTTCCTATTTTTTCTTTTTCTGTCTCTCAGATAAATGGCTCAGAGAAACCAGTATGCAGAGAGCTTCACATTGCTTATCGCTATGGTGATCATTACGACAGCGTACGGCCTATTGGAGACAATTCTGAGAACCCCACCCAGCTGCGTACTGAGGTCTGGACCTTCTCAGCAAGTGCAGTTTGGGAATTGCTGTTCTGCTTTTTTTTTTTCTCTTTTTTTAAAAAAATAATTTTTAAGTTGTATGAAATCGACTCTGATTGGTCTCTTCTGAAGTAAACCTGCATGGTGGCCTATGAAGCCCATTGCTCAAAATCATATAGTTTGTGGTTTTCCCAACTCCGTTTCCACACTTTAATTTCTGCAGAACCTTAATGGCTCAAGAGGGCAGGGTGAGCCAGGGCGTCCAGGTGACAGAAGAAATGTCCCCTCCTCCACCCTACCTAAGGAGGATGATTTAATCCTACACTGCCTGGAGGCCCAGAGCCCTCCTGGTGAGTCGGCCTGCCAGTGTCCAAGATTTGGTGCTTCCCTTCTCTTTGTGCCCCAATTGTTCATGGTCATGTTTTCTGTTTTTTGACTGATTGACTGTGTCGGTCATTAAAATTCATGCCTTGAGCCAACCAGAGGAGGATGGGTCTGGGTGAATCGCAAGAAAGTTTTTCCCCACTATCACCCTGGGCTTGTACTTGTCTGTGAGCAGTTAGGCCCGGATCCACTGTAAAGCGTATTGAGACAACTGTAAAGTGCACTATTGATTTGATTTGATCTGTCTCTCTCAGGCCGAGGAGATGGAGATGGTTGCTCTCAGCTCAGTGCTGCCCTCCCGCATTCTGTTGCTGAGCAGCTGGAGCCTGTGCTGTCAGTCACAGTGTGCCCCTCCCAGGGGGAGGAGTCTGGAACGTGCCCCTCTGATCCCACCACACTGACAGAGTGCAGTGACATAAAACCGCCTAAAGAGGGCAGCATCTCCCAAAGACCCAAGGTATACAAACCAGCCCACTCTGTTTCATTCCTTACTCTGGGATTTCTCGAGGCCTTTTTGTTTTTGTTGGAGTTGGGTTTCTCACCCCTCACACAATTTCTCCTGCTTTTTATTATTTTTATTTTATTATTTCTTTTTTTCACAGATTACAAACAGACAGAGGAAAGAGCACCAGCGCATTGAGAAGAAGAGGAGGCAGGAGGACAGGCACAGACAGAAGGTTCTGCAGGATCAGAATCAGAACCTCGCGGAACCCGTGACTCTGGTGCCGTCTCTCGGCACGCTGAGTATCTAGAACAAGCTTTGCTGGACTTGACCAGGTTGCTCAACCGATAACGACGGGAGTGGTTTTGCCACACTTGTTGTACCCAATTACAAGAAATTCCCAAGTGTCATAAATCTCTTTTGTTTGTGTAATGGGTACGTTTCTGCGGGTGTGGTTGTTTGCAAGAGTGCATATTGCAGAGAAGATGTGTGGAACACGGTTTCCATTCTAGAGCGATGCGGTTTTGAGTGATCGCTGCAGCCGGTTAGTTTCGCGCACACACGGACACTCAACCCCCTATGTTTTCTCTGTGGGGATTAAACGTTAAGTTTTCAGGTGACACCGTTGCTTACCCTGAGAGTGCCAATCAGTGTCAAAAGACCATAAATGGACAGTTTTGGCAGTGTGAATGACAATGCCCGTGCATTACTTACGCACATACTGTCAATTTTCAAAGTAAAGAATCTCTTGTTTTGCTATTTTTATTTATATAAGGAAATCTCTGTTTCATTGTCCCTACCGTTAAAGTGATCACACGGCTCACTCTCCAGTGATGGAGCCTACTGCCCCGGTTTAAGATGATTGAAGGAAGTAAAGGCTTGAGAAAGCTGGAGGAATGTGCTAGAATGTAAAAATAATAAATCAACCGTTGCAACTGTTTGCTGTGTCAGTGTTGTTTTGTGGGACTGATTTCTGTTTGTTTGCCATTTTATTATTATTACCGTTTGGTGATTTATTTTCCCCAAAATATCTCTCGCTGCATGCTTCCACAGCTCTCCTCACAGTTTCCATGGTGACCCTTGCCAG
>CM040402.1:62486957-62555899 GCA_022702515.1 Ilyophis sp. 1 JC-2022
GTTCCTGTCTCTGCCGATGGTGGTGACGCGGACCTTCCCCGACGGCAAAGCGCCGTATTCAATCTGATACCTCTGCACCAAGTCGGGCTGCAGCGGCCCCCAGCTGACCTTTATGCTGTTCAAACCCGACTCGGATACTGCGACCACAGCTGGGCTCAGCACCTCTGGAGGATTAGGGACTGGGTGGAGGACAGGAAATATTGGGAGGACATTTGGGGTGTGGGAGGAGAGGAGGCGGGGGGAAGCAAAGCAATGGAAAATTAAGGAGGAATGGAGAGAAAACAGATGTGATGTAGGGATAAGAAAATAGGACCAGAAAGAGAGTGAGAGAGAGAGAGAAAGACATGTTATAATATTGTACTGTTGAAAATATACTGATCTATTGCACGCTTTTTTGTCTGTTCGCCCCATTGTCCCTCGTGCGCCCCTCTCTCACCAGCGGACTGCGTGGTGAAGGAGACGGACAGCGGCTTCAGGTAGTCCAGGTTGGACTCTGGTTTCAGTGTGGCTTTGTACGTGGTGCCCGGCTTCAAGTCGTTCAGCTTGGCGAAACTAGAGTCTCCCGGGCGGGTCAACTTGCGCCACTGACCGCCGCTGGTGCTGGTGCTAGGGCCGGCGCCAGGCCCCCCGTCTCCGGCGCTCGGAACCGGGCCAAAGCGGATGTCATAGTACCCGGTGCCAGAACTTAAGACGGGTCTCCACTGCAGGAGAGCACTGCGGGCAGTCACGTCACGAACCTGCAATCGCTCTGCCCGGATGATCTCTGACGTGGAGACAGAGGGATGGACAGAATAAGAAAAGAGGGAGAATAAGAGAGACAGATGGTGATAGTGGGGAGTGAAGGAGAGGAATAAGGAGTCACCAGATAGACACTTGGGAGGCAGCGGCACATTAAGAACACATGCAGTAAAATCACTCAAAATAGAAACTGCAGTCAAGACGCTGCTGTGACAGCATAACTGTGACAGCCCCATAACTGATCTTTCCCTCAAGTAGTCTTGCTTTTTAATCTTCCTTTATGTAGCTGATAATGCTCAGGAAGTCGTTTTCTTGACTACTGATTTATTTTTAAAATACTTTTCACAACCATTTAACAGCCTTAAAAACATCTTTTTTTTTCCCTGTTCAGAGTGATTTCCTTTTGCCTTGCACATAAGAATCAACTGTGAATGTTTGTGAGAGTGTGCATGCACGCGTGTGTGTGTGTGTGTGTGTGAGAGATAGTGTGTGAGTGTGCACATGTTTGTATGTTCACATGTGTATGTGTGCGTGTGTGCGCGTGTGTTTGTGCGTATGAACGCATGAATCATTTTATGTATACTGTATAAGCTTTCATACATATAAGAACTGGTGTGTGTGTGTTTGTATGTCATGCGTTACCCAATCCTTGGCCAGAAAAATACCCTCTATAAATATCTATGTCTGGCATCCTAGAGGCCATAGGTGCGGGGGGGCCCAAATAATTTTTTTATTAATAGCCTCCGCTCTCTCTCATTACAGTGTCCCCTAGCCTGTCTCACTGTTTCCTCCTGTATCCTCAGTCTCTGGGCGGTCGCTATAGCCTGGGCCAGATCGCTTCTGCAACATATAGCAGTGTCTGGGTAAAGCATGGTGTGGGGAGTATAGCAGGACAGTGTAATGTTTCGGCGTGGACTATTAATACAATCTGGAACTTAGCTCCTCAGGTCCACTTGCACCAAGTACTTGCATCATAAGTCTCTCTCTCACAAAGCTTATGTTCCATATTTCCATATATGCATCACAGTTCAAGGATTATGAGAATGACTAGGGAGCCATTACAGAGGTTCGTTCTCAAAGGGCCCTGGGTTCTGTATGCCAGTGCTGCACACAACAGTCGCCTTTGTGTGCTTAGTGGTTACTGGGTGTTCATGAGAGAGCTCTTGTAGGCTCTGATCTCTCCCTTTCTTTCTCTCTTTCCCACTGGAGAAGGTTGAAGTTAGCCTGTCTAAGTTTTTGATCTCATGCCTTATCACTGTATTTCAGTGGTCCCCCGACTGTTCCTGGAGATCTACTGTCCTGTAGGTTTTCACTTCAACCATAACAAAGTGCACCTCATTCAACAGCTAGAGATTCACTCTATAACTACATATGCTGGACAACAGAACCATCAAATGATGTGACTTTTGATCTCTCTCTCTTTGTCTCTCTCTCTACCCCCTTCCACTTTTCCTCCTTCAATTTCTCAGCCCCGTGCACTCACCAATGATGGCATCCCTGAGGTCTTTGGCGATGATGTTTATGTCATCGATGTCCACAAAGTACAGGTGATTGTCAGCAGGTGGGGTGACCACCTTCCGCAGCACCTGGTAGTTCCCGTGTCCCGTGGAGACCACCAGCACGGCGACGTCCTCCTGTCGCAGCTCCGCCATTGGCCCCTCCACAGCGCCGGGCTGCATGCCGTCCGTTAGCCACACCAGGACCCTGGGTAGCCCCGCCCTGGCCCCGCCCGGTCCCCCCTCCCTCAGAACCTGCTCCTGGGCCAGCCTCAGAGCCGCCTCAGTGTTGGTGTCTCCCTGGATCTGCTTGGTCCTCTGCAGCGCCTCCTGCAGGCCCCGCTGGGTGCTGTGGGTCTCGAAGCCGAACTCCAGGTGCGGCTTTGTGCCCACCTGCAGCAGGCCCACCCTCACCTGGGCGGGGCCCAGGGAGAACGGCTGCAGCAGCTCGGACAGGAAGCTCAGCGTACGTGCGAACTCGTATGACGAGATGCTTCCCGACGAATCGAGCAGGAACAGGACATCCCCCTCGCAGCAGTTCGACACTGAGAAAAAGAGGAAGAGAGAGGGATGTAGAGGAAAGGAGAGACACAGAACACACGATAAACAGGAAGAAGGGTAGGGACACTTTTAACTTTTAACCCTGAACATGACGGATGGTGGCAGAGGAGACAAGGATACACAATATGTCCTGTGTGCCTTCAATATATTTTTTTGTTGTAAGTAGTTGATGCTGTTCTATGTAGTTGATGCTGTTGAATGTATTTTATACCGTTGTACGTAGGTTATGCTGTTGTTGTTGCTTTGACGAGCACAGCTCATGTGACTTATTCCGCCTGTTAGGGCTGGCTCTAGCCTTTGTGTGTGTGTGTGTGGGGGGGAGGGGGTGTAGTTTGCGATCACGGAACAGGTTGGAATTTCGCCGACTATCATGAACGCAACACGTTCCTTTTTCCCATTTTTTCCCCCTTCGTTTGGCACCCACCCCAGACCTTTGCAGCCCCCCATACGGATGGCGCCCCAGGCCGTGCTACTGAAGGATAGTAAGACGTTCTCCTGGCTTTATGAGGGGGATGCTATGATAACGGTGAGTGGATCTAATGCACAAACACCGATGAACACACACGCCATCATCCACTTATATCTACAGTAACAGCACTACCACATTCTCTCCTCTCATCTTTTCCAGAAATCTCTCCCTTCCTCCCACACACACACACACACACACACACACATTTCCTCTCTCTTCTCTTCTACCCCCCTCCGCCTCGTTGGAACACTGTTGTGCAGTCATTAAACTTTAATGGGCTGGGAAGTAAATCTGCGTGAAGGAGAAACGGAGAGCAGGAGAAGAGGAGATTATTTTGAAAAAGACGAAATGAGAGAGAAAGAGGTAATTGGAGAAAGACTGAGCCAAGATGACGCAGCAATAATAAACAAAGTGGCACAGGATGAATTAGAAGGCAGGGGGGAGGTGCACAGATGTGCGGAGAGTAGCTTCAGTAATAATGTTTATGCGACCGGAGCGAAGTGTTTTTAAACACCGGTTTTAAACTATCGCACAGCTCCTGGCACAGAGTATCCCTCAAAGTGGGTCTGGAAATAAAGAACAGATGGAGAGAGGTAAAAAGTAGGAGACGGAGAGGACAACGAGTGCTACTGGTTACCACTGCAGTCCTGGGGAGAGGGTGGGGAGGGGGGGGGAGTAGGAGCGGAGAGAGAGAGAAAAAAAGTGAGGGGAGGTATGTGGCGGTGGTTCTGTCTGAGAGTAAAGAAGGAATGTAAAAGTGTTCCCTCTCAGCATTCCAGAGAGAGAGAGAGAGAGGGAACGTGTGTGTGTTTGTGCGTGTGTGCACATTTGTGTGTGCGTGTGTGTGTGTCCAAGTGTGTGTGTGCCATCTCCGTGGCTGTGTGTCCCTGCAGGACCCGTAGTCTTATCACCCTTTGAAAATGTATTATTGCTCAGATAGATTTTTTCATGCGTTTGATGAGACTGTTTTCTGGGCGCACAGCGACTCCTCAGTGTGTTTCAGTGTGCAGTGCACTGCGCACTGGATTCTATCTCTCTGTCACCGCCAGTGATGCTCTTACTATCACTCTATTGTTGACCTGGGATGACTGCTCTGGGGACGGCCTTAAAACCCAAAGCATTTCTCTTCTCTATCACACATCACTGTTTATACAGCCCATTATGCATTTGGCAGTAACACACACACACACACACACACACACACACACACACATATATACACACACTCACACACACCACACTCTCTCTCACACACACACACACACACACACACACACACACACACACACACTACACATATATACACACACTCACACACACACACACACACACACTGGACTTTCCTTCCTCTTGTCTGCCTGTTTGAACTCTGGACTCTGCCCCATAGGGGAGGGGGGCCTCCTACATTAACAGATCCTTTGCTCTGTTCACTCCCATTTCCCACAAACTGCACAAGTCTGTCTGCTTCCCACTAAACAAACATTTCAGGTTTGTCATATGTCTGCTGGGCTCTCTGCCTCCATACACACATTTATATATGTGAGTGTGTCCACCTCACTGCCTGTCTGTCTGTCTGTCTGTCTACATTAGCTCTGTTGCAGCATCGCTACCATCAAAGCATCCAGCTGAAGTGAAGCATTATATAACTTCCAATGAAAAGATTTTGATAGGTCCTGGGTGGAGCTTTATGTTTATGACATCGGGCGCCGGTTTCAAGGTAAGAAGAAGAGAAGAGGTCTAGGGAAATTTCTCAAGATCTGTATCAGTGCATCACATGAGATCTCTGTTTGACAGCGCCATATATGGCTGCACAGGCCTGGGCTGTACACACACACACATACACACACACACATGCCACATGCACACACACACACACATACACACACACCACATGCACACACACATGCGCACACACACGTACATGCGCACACACACACATACACACACACATGCGCACACACACAAACACATACACACACACACACACACGCACGTGCGCACACACACAAATACATACACACATGCCACACCCACACGCACACACACACACACACACACACACACACACACGCACGTGTGCACACACACACACACACACACACACACACAAACACATACACACATGCCACATGCACACACACACACAAACACACACAGCTGATGCTTTACGAGCCATCAGCAGGCGTGTACCATCACACCAGATGGGTTCCAGAAATTCAGAGATAGTGCAGGACGAACAAGAACAAGATGTCCAACTTCTCTCAGGTCTAGTTCAGATATGGTCTAATATGTGGATGCACTCATATCCTGGAGTTCACTGTGGCCTCTGTTTAGAGACAATATGACCCCACCCCAATGCAGCCTCACAGAAAAACAGGAAATCCCACTTTAGAAGTATGCTGTGCTCTATATTATTACAGTGCTCACACAATAGAGAGCATGATCATATCATACTGGGCCTGCTTCAGATAACCTGAAACATCAATCACCACTTTCCCGCTATAACTTGGCTGGACCCCCACTAGGACAAACCTACAAAGCGTGCACAAGTCCTTACATAGCAACAGCATAGCAACAGCCACCCATAACTTTTTGTGTGCACATAAAACTAATTACCAAGAAAGGCATTGGGAATTATTTTTTATTATTATTATATTTTGTTATTTTATGGCATGAGGAAAGACCAAATCAGAGCGGCCATCAGGGTGCACCACTGATGTTATGATCGAGTTTAATGGAAAGCATAATGCTAACAATCAGCACAATTAAATAAGCTTTGTTCTGATATACTGATATGCACATTTTATTTAAAAAAAAACATGTATATAATTTCAGGCATGATTGCCGCTAATATAATGAGATAAGAAAGAAGTGTTTTACCATGACAACAAGAGCTTTGGTTTGGCACAAAATACACAGCGATCACTGCGGTTACCTCGGAAAAACTTTAGGGAACAAAAAATATACACAAGTAATAATAATGATGATGATTTTGATAAGTTGTATGAATATGACATATTTTGTTCCTTTTCAGGGATCTCAAAGCTGTTTAAAAAAGATGGGAGGCAGGCGCCTCAGCTCACCAAACCCCCAGTGTGCCTCACCCACCCTGGGAACCTTTATTGGTTCCAAACCTACAAAGTCAAGTGTGCGTGCCACTTTTCAACAAATCTGAGTCTCGCTGCTTTCACACAGGATAAAGCCGTGGGGTTCTGGCTGTGGGCTTTACGCTCATTTGATTATGTGCCAGAGTTTGAGTTTCCTGTTCAGTGATACTGTCCCTTGGTGTGAAATAACATGGAAAGTTTCAAGCAGTCTCAGGACTGTGTGTTGACTGTAGGCTTGTGCTCAGTTCAAATCATGTCCAACTATCTTATTTACCAGTAGCACAAACCATATTGTGTGTCCAATTTCTGATGTATCTTTTCATGGCATATTTTACCCAGTTTGGGCAGCAGTTTCCTCACTCCTCATGTAAAAATAAAACTTCTATAGTAACATCTATAGATTATTTCATGAATGTATTCATCATTATTATGGTCTGTAGGCAGCTCTATTCAGCTGCTGTCATTAAAAATTTTCCTGTGATTTAATTTAATTTAACATTTCTGATAAACATTAGGCTTGTGCTCAGTTCAAAATCATGATCAGTTATCTTATTTAACATAACAACTACACCTTTACTCATCTAATGTCGAGCTAATACTGAACTGAACATTTTACATGGGTTTAATTTAAAACTATATCCCATAACCCTAATAATAGGCCTATTACATTTCTTACACCTACTATGGCATCTCACTTTATGTTGTAGGATTATATGTATCGACTACTACGATCAGTGACCCGTTGGCTTAACAACGACACTGTTCATTGGCCAAACCTGGTAAATGCCAAAACATAATGTAGATATTTCAAAATGGTCCTTTAAGTTTCATATAGAACTCTAAATGAGAGTCACTACTGACATATTAAACCTTCAGATACTAATGCTGCATGGGGATGGGCCACTGTTGCTTTTCGGGAGAACCAGCCATGTCTTTATTAAACTGCGGTCTTGATTTAAGTAGTCTTGAGGTGATTGAAGCGGTGGTATTTCCTGTCTTTGTCAAAAGACAGTTGCTGAATGAGTCAAACACAGTTACATCAAGTGTTTGAGAGCGTTCCCTGGTCCGTAATTATATACTGATGATACACTGATCTACAACGCAGCAAGACTGTCTCAGAGCCTAAGTGGACAGTGACATCTCTACTTCTCCCAGCTTATTATCCTTCCATAAGAACTCCACACATAATTGCAAGCATTATTTAAACAACAGTAAAAACAACAAGAACAACAAGAACAATAATAATAATAATAATAATAATAATACTAAAAATAATAATAATAATAATAAAGACCTTTATTTTGTATTTTTCCTCTCTGAATTGTTATAATTTTGTGTGCTGGCCTGCGTTTTCTCCACCTCTTCTGAACTGACAGTAGTTTGGCGTATACTGTGTGTTTTAACCCCTAGCCTCCCAGCTAACAAAATTATGTCCCCGGGACGTCGCCTGAACGTCTGTAAATGTCATCAGGACTTTTTTTGTAGGTTTTTCTAAATGTTACCTGGACGTTCCCAGGATGTTCTAGTAACGTCCCCCCAGACATTCATTACATGACGTTATATTGTAACCAGTATCAGACGTTACAGGAACGTCCCCGAATGTCCCATGAATGTTATGAGCACAACGTCGGATTGGAACGTTGCTTGAACGTCCAGGAAAAATTCAAATTAAATGTCATATTGTAACCAAACAGTGACCTTCCTAGGACTTTAATAACGTCCTAGTAATGTTTCTGGGACATCCCTCGGGAACGTCACATCATAACTTTGAGAGGACTAATTGGTACGTCCCTAGGACGTTCACTGTTTGCTGGCTCCCACCTCTAGCCCACCACACTCCCGGTCGCGGCTTACCTGTGTCAGATACGCCGTTTTGTGCGTCGGTCAGCCGTAGAATGACAACGACCAGCGCACAGGTGAGTAAAATACGACGCTCCATGGACGTCAGAATGGCCTACTTATTTAACTCGTCAATTAAACAGATTGTGATAAAAGAGCGTGAAACACAAATAGCGATTTCTCGCATCGCCCGGCACTTCGCTTCAGCGAAGTCTCTCCCCCTCACATTCCCGAGACCCACGTCTTCTTTTCGCAGAATTTACTGATATTAACCGTCAAAGTCAAAATGTAAATCCTCTGGTAAATAGCGAATCGTCGTTTTTCTTCGGTTTCCCTTTTCCTCGTTTGGCTACTGTCCCTCTTCTCACCTTTCAATCACTCAGTCCAAAAACACCTGTAGGCTATCGCTTTACCTTTGCGCACTCTGTCTCTCTATATCAAACGTAACGTCCTGTGGTACAAAATAGTCCGATTTTTTAAATAGACTATTACCCCTATAAAGAAATGAATAAAATGAGCTCATCTCAGCGCTTCACTGCCGCCGTTCTCGTGCCGTTTCCACCCTTTCTAGTCTACACTCCCTTCTCTCCTCTTTCTCGCCTGGAGTGTCTGGAGTTTTCACGGGTCTATAGGCGTCACGATTTCTGGAATGGTGCCAGATTTTTTTTTTTCCTGTAGACTTATTTTTCGTGGGTTTTTGTCCTAGGATTCGTTTCACACAGGTTATTTAAACGAATTCCAGCGATGAAATGTCTTTAATCACCCCACTACCGTTGCACCATTTAACTATTTCGAAAGGTCTAGTCTACTTCGCGGTTAAGCCGTGGGCTATAATGTCTGAACACGTCTCCCGGTTTTAGTCACCGGGGGCTGAAGACAAACTGAATGACAGCACACTTCATTCCCTCAAATAATCCTCTAATAACTTTACTTTTATTACTTTACTGGCTTCGGGGCTGCTGACAGTCAGCTAGAATTTTCATGGTCTGTGTCTCTGGGGGGCCCATACATTATCTTAAGAAGTCTTGTTGGTGCGCAGGAATAGAAATCTGATCCTACGTTTACGCGAGTGTATATGTTGCATCTGTGCATGTATGTAAGCGCGTTTAATAGTGTAAATATAGACACTGGGTGAGTATACTGGTTAGAACTCGGTGTGACTGAAGAGCGCGCGATGAATCAGGGACCACTTTGAGCAGAAGCCTATTGGCGGAAAGAGACGAATCGGATGCGGAGGGAGAAAAGCACACGGTGGGATCAATATGTGAGCGCTCTCTCTGTGTCACGGCCACACCGTCACTTTCTGTAACTTACTGTTCGTGGGGAAATTGGTCCTTTTGTCCCCTTGCATGAGCAGCTGTATGTCATGGGGGACAATTGTGGTGGGAGATTGTTTCTGAACCTGATTATCCATCATGTAACGATCCAACTAATGGGACTGGCGTCTGATTCCAGGAATAGTTGATCATGAGTTTGGATGTGTGTAGAGTTATTATTATTGTGTGTGTGTGTGTGTGTGTGTGTGTGAGAGAGAGAGAGAGAGAGAGAGAGAGAGCGAGAAGAGACAGATATATATATATATATATATATATATATATATATATATATATATATATATATATATATATGAACCTCTGTAATGGCTGCCTATTTATTCTGTAATAATCTTTATGCTCTGGTTTGTAAGCAAAATGCCTTAAATGTTCAGATACTCAAGGATACCAGTAGCACAAACCATATTGTGTGTCCAATTTCTGATGTATCTTTTCATGGCATATTTTACCCAGTTTGGGCAGCAGTTTCCTCACTCCTCGTGTAAGAATAGAACTTCTATAGTAAAATCTATAGATTATTTCATAAATGTATTAATCATTATTATAATCATTATAATAATGATTGTGACAGAAAAAATGTATGCTTAAGTTGTGACAGTTTCACCTTTACAGGTTCACAATCTTGCAGTTATTATGCTTGCTATTATCAAGGTCAAATATATACGTAAATTCTGTTAGAGGCAATGAAAGTTTTGAATTCATTTTTTATAATAAATTTAAAAGGTGAAATTTGCACCTTAAAAATTCAATAATATAAAATTTAAACGTGAGTAAGGTGCTGCTGAGGTACAGACAGTGATTTTTTAATTGTATAAAATTGTATACATTTGAGTCAGCGGATTTTATGAAGAGGATTTTCAATTACATAGTGAAAAAAAAAATAAGTGCATGTGAAAAGGAAGGAATGCTGAAACGTTTGCTCTAGTCTAGCCGATTTTTTCCTTTTCACATGCACTTTTTTTTTTTGCACCATGTAATTGTCCTAATAAATATATATTTTTGCTAGACGCCAGTGTCTGATTCTATATCCACGGAGTGCTCCTGATACCTTCTTCTCTACATTGACATTCCCTGGATGCACCTGTGATAACTCTTATGTACTAAGCGCTACAAATTTTTCCTTTTTTTATGAAGAGGATTTTAAACATGAAATTATATTGGGAAAGACAGCTGAGACTGGATAAGAAAAAGTTTAGCTGTACATATAATGAGAGGTTATTCAACTGTCTTGCTTTGCGTATAATAAATTGCACTGAACATAGCCTATGCAATAATTTCTGGAAAGGATATCAACAGATGTCTAATTGAAGAGGACTTGTCCCTTGATCATGACCTCTTTATTTGATCCATAATGTTGTAATTATTGCTTTGATTGTTATTATTTTTAATAATAATTTTCTTAATCAGTTCTTCAAAATAAAAGACACTTCTCAGCTGGTATAATGAACTTCAGTTAAAAAGGCTTTCTGACAGAAATGGAACATTTCTGAAAAATCTTTGTTTTTATGTGAATAATCCCTCTATGCCTGTACATGTTTGGACAGGAAGTACCCACCCCTCACATTTAAGGCTGAATGTATGCTGCTCTAGTTGAATATTACGATATATTGTCCCGGAGGTAGCTGAGTGCCTTTTCGTTTCCGTACGCTGTACCAGAAGGTGTGTCAGACTTCGTTGACTGCTTGGAGACTGAGTCATTAGGTTGTTTTTAATTATAAACCCATTTAAGGAGCACAGCCTTGACTGTGTCTACGCCTTCGTCACTCCGTGATAACAAACGGCAGCTCCATTTGCCAGGAATGGCTACATTTCAGTCCAAATATGTGTAATGATTTTGAAGAAAGGGCTTTCAACTATTTGGTTACATATTCACAGAATATCCTCCGATAAGTCAGGAAATAAATGATTTTCTATAAGGCGAGTGTAATTTTTAAATAATTAGTATCACAGTTGTAGTAGATCTTTGCATGTGTAATGTCTTGTGATCAGCTAATTGCCTCTAGCAACAGTGTTCTTTACCCAAGCAAATCATCCGAGAGAGAAAGAGAGAGGGAGAGAGGGAGAGGGAGAGAGGGAGAGGGAGAGACGGAATAGGAAAACACCTAAAAGCAAGCAGAGTGATAAATTGGTGAAGGTTTTTAAATCATCATCTTGCCAATAAAGTCTATTTCAGCCTTAAATTTCAAAATATAGGCGACTGGTGGAAAGAACATGGGATAGGGTGGAAAGAAGACGTGGTGAAGGGGCATTGACTAGTTTACCAGCTGGCAGTGACAAGACTGAGGGAGAAAGAGTGAGGAGAGTGAGAGAGACTTAGGAGAGGGAGAGAGACTGAGGGAGAGAGAGAGAGTGAGGAGAGAGAGAGAGACTGAGGGAGAGAGAGAGAGTGAGGAGAGGGAGAGAGACTGAGGGAGAGAGAGAGTGAGGAGAGAGAGAGAGACTGAGGGAGAGAGAGAGAGTGAGGAGAGGGAGAGAGACTGAGGGAGAAAGAGTGAGGAGAGTGAGAGAGACATAGGAGAGTGAGAGAGACTTAGGAGAGGGAGTGAGAGTGAGGAGAGAGAGAGAGACTGAGGGAGAGTGAGAGAGAGAGAGTGAGACTTAGGAGAGTGAGAGAGACTGAGGAGAGAGAGAGAGAGAGAGTGAGACTTAGGAGAGTGAGAGAGACTGAGGAGAGAGAGAGTGAGAGTGAGGAGAGAGAGAGAGACTGAGGGAGAGTGAGAGAGAGAGAGTGAGACTTAGGAGAGTGAGAGAGACTGAGGAGAGAGAGAGTGAGAGTGAGGAGAGAGAGAGAGAGTGAGAGTGAGGAGAGAGAGAGAGACTGAGGGAGAGAGAGAGAGAGAGTGAGACTTAGGAGAGTGAGAGAGACTGAGGAGAGAGTGAGAGTGAGGAGAGAGAGAGAGACTGAGGGAGAGAGAGAGAGAGAGAGAGTGAGACTTAGGAGAGTGAGAGAGACTGAGGAGAGAGAGAGTGAGAGTGAGGAGAGAGAGAGAGACTGAGGGAGAGAGAGAGAGAGAGAGTGAGGATGGGGGGGGGGGTCACGGAGACACAGTCTTTCTCTGCTTGGTGTGATTAAATGGAAACTTGAAAGGGCAGGAAAAGAATAAGTCGGAAGACAAAAAAAATTAAAAAGAACATTGTGTTGCTTTGTTTGTTAGCCTTCTAGCATCATAATCACTCAAAAGCAGGTAGCGTTTTCTGCAGTTTGATTAATCTTTGGCTGCAGTTTCCTTCACGTTCCAGTCAAAAGTAAAGCCCATCAGAACAGTGAAAGTGAATGTTTGACATTCACACCAGATTGGTTGGTTGCTCATTTGTGCTGTGTTGCAAGAAAGCGTTTTGCTGCGATGCAAGATTGCTGAGTTGAAGAACGAATGTGCTCCGTTGTGTTCTGAGTTGAATAAACACATCAGGTCACATGTCGTGCCAAGCTGTGGGGTGATGTGTTTTTAAATCTAAATGGCAGGATTTGGAAGCTCAGACGCGTAATGAGAGATAGGCAGATGGATTGAGTTTAGTTTTATTGGGCGTAATTATGATAGATGTGGATGTAAATTAAGTTATATATGAGGGAGTTGATTGTGAGGTCTGATGAAGGGAGTGCAGCCACAGCAATTATTCTGTAGTCTGTGCTATAGCTATTTTATAATAAGCAATCCAAAGGGCATCGACTCAAAGGCATATACGGGAACACACTTTTGGCACCCGCATTTTGGACGTGGTTCCAGATGTAAACAAAAACGGTTAAACTAAACTAAACTAAAAATACTTTGTTGAGGGGATTCCCTTAGGCAGGGGGTTTGTGGGTAATTGATTGTCCAGTGCCGCAGTGCTTTCCTGTACCTCTGTGATCCTCCTCTACCTGCGTCAACAAAACATCCTGCTCCTCATTGTCTGCTCAAGTTGCCCAATTTCCCCCCTTTTTTGTTAAAATAATTAACAGATTTGTTTTGCCATTGTGCCGCAATGTGTCTAAAGAAAGGAAAGAAACGGCCACTGGAGAGGAAGTGCAATAATTTATGGGGTATTGTTATAACTACCCTGTGTTTCGTCTAAAATTATTAATCTGGAATTTTACCCAGCAGGGCTTCATAAGATCACTAAAAGGTCTCACTCCGATAAGTTCCGACTATAATTAAAATCGTAATGAAGTCTCTTCTCAGCGGCTTAAAAACGCATTTTCTGTTTTGTCATGTGTACATGAACTGTTAGGATACAGCGTAAATGTGTTGTGCTTTTGGAAGAATCCACCTTATATGACTCAGAAGTTGTTGAGCTCTCTCTAGCGAGCACAGGGGCCCAGGGAATTAACTGCAAGCTGCACCACCAGAATGATGTCACAGGCCTCACCGCCTCCGCATCTTTCAAAAGATCTGAAGGGAAAGACCTGGATGCCAAAAGGATTCAAATGCAATAAAGCAAAATCCTTTCTCCGTCTGCATTTCTTCTCTATGGTGTTTATATATGCCTCCGCGTTGCCAGGATTCCTGCGAGCCTAACAAACCAAACCGTGTCCCTTTCCTCTCCTCTTCTTTCCTCCCCTCTACTTTCTTCCCCTCTCCTCTCCTCTCCTCCCCTCACTCTTTCTTTTTTATTCTTTCCCACTCTTCCACTCTGTTTTTCTCTTTAGCTGTTCTTTCTTTTTTACCCATTGTACTTTAGTCTCCCAATTGGCGGATGCGGTTTCGGGTTGGGGGTGCAGATGTGTGCATAGGTCCAGCTGTGATGGTGTGTGTGCGCGCGTGTGTGTGTGTGTGTGTGTGTGTGTATGTGTGTATGCCTGTGAGTGTGTTTGTGTGTGCATGTGTGTGTAGTGGTGGAATTGACTGAGGAGCTCAATCACAAATCATGTCTCCATATTTTCCTTCACCTTTTGCTTTTCCTGACCTGCATGTCTGCATTAATCCATCCCACTAACCTTACCCTAACCCTTCCCACTAACCCTAACCCTTCCCACTAACCGTAACCCATCCCACTAACCCTAACCTGTCCCCCTAACCCTAACCTGTCCCCCTAACCCTAACCCATCCCACTAACCCTAACCCGTCCCACTAACCCTAACCCGTCCCACTAACCCTAACCCATCCCGCTAACCCTAACCTGTCCCCCTAACCCTAACCCGTCCCACTAACCCTAACCTGTCCCCCTAACCCTAACCTGTCCCCCCAACCCTAACCCATCCCACTAACCCTAACCAGTCCCCCTAACCCGTCCCACTAACCCTAACCCGTCCCACTAACCCTAACCCGTCCCACTAACCCTAACCCGTCCCGCTAACCCTAATCTTTCCCACTAACCCTTACCCATCGCACTAACCCTAACCTGTCCTCCTAACCCTAACCCGTCCCACTAACCCTAACCCGTCCCACTAACCATAACCCGTCCCGCTAACCCTAATCTTTCCCACTAACCCTTACCCATCCCACTAACCCTAACCTGTCCTCCTAACCCTAACCCGTCCCACTAACCCTAACCCGTCCCACTAACCATAACCCATCCCACTAACCCTAATCTTTCCCACTAACCCTAACCCATCCCACTAACCCTAACCCTGGCTACAGCTCTCTACAGCTCTCTACAGCTGTGCTCACATCTCTTTCCTCTCCTCTCAATGACCACATTCTCATCTGCAAACACCGATTCCCCTCTGTCTTACAGCTGCACCTTCTTGCCAACTCTATGCAGTCTCACACTCACACACGTATACACACACTCACAGACACACACACACACTCACACGCAAGCATATGCACACACACACACACACACACACACACACACACATGCATACACGCACACACACACACATATACCCACACACACACACATGCATACACGCACACACACACACATATACCCACACACTCACACACATGTATGCACACACAATGACATCATATGCCCTGCTACAGATTTTAAAAAAACTTGTTTTTATGTGTCTCCCCCACCGCAATTTACTCCCCATCTCTTTCTCCGTTTCTTAGTGCCCCAGGCTTTGTCCAAACTAATTCATCAGGTTTCTCCCTTTTCAAAGTGTCAAGAACATGAGAGAACACTGGGAAAGATGGAAGGAGAAAAACAAAATGGCTGTCTGTCAGCCAGTCAGCCAGAGAGGCCCCTGTGGCTAAGCTCACCTATATCAGCCCCAACCCCCACCCATTTACCTGTCTGCAGTTAATCAACATTTCATCCTACAGCTACATAGCACTGCGCTGCGTGTCACATAGTTCAAGTTCAGAAGACGGAGTTTCACCCTGAAGGGAGCCATTTAGAAATGTACAGAAATGTGCTGTGTGTGTCCTTCCTCTTGATTCCTCGGCTGCACTATACGCCCCTTATCTACATGTGACCCTTGGCCACAATAGATTAGATTACTCAATGACCAAAATGACTACGCCACTCTCTTTAAGGGTGAGAGACCCAGAGCTACTTGTAGTTTAGCCGTACTAGGTTAGATTCCCCACACAAGGCCTCCAATAAAGGAGGGAAAGGAACAGAGGCTTTTGTATCACAAAAGATAACAATTTATTGAGGCGCACACACAGCAATAAAACAACATCCAGACCCTACCAACGGGTCAGTGGAAAGCAGGGAGAATAACAAAAGGGCATCAACGGGGCAATACGGGTAAGTAGGGGTTAAGCACTACACCCTGAGTCACATGCTACACCAGGGGCTATACACTGCACACTGAGTTATACACTGCACACTTATTGCACACTGGGTTATACACTGCACGCTTATTGCACACTGAGTTATACACTGCACGCTTATTGCACACTGGGTTATACACTGCACGCTTATTGCACACTGGGTTATACACTGCACGCTTATTGCACACTGGGTTATACACTGCACGCTTATTACACACTGGGTTATACACTGCACGCTTATCGCACACTGGGTTATACACTGCACGCTTATTGCACACTGGGTTATACACTGCACGCTTATTACACACTGGATTATACACACGAAGGTGGGGAAGGTGGGGGAGGGGGGGGACACGGACAGGGGTTCCTATAAAACAATAAATAAAACAACTGTGTGGCCTGCACTAAACCTTATCTAGGCAACAGAGAGTACCAGCCAAACGCTACGCTTTTTCAGTATTTTCTATCAGAGGAAAAACAGTGGCTGATCAGGTTTCCGGTGTATCAGCAGATTCTGCTGTATCACCCAGTAAGTATGAAGTTTGGGTCACTCAGGTCTGCTGCATCACAGGTACATCTCACGTTCTTCTACACAGTTCACTGCCGATGACATGTGTCAATGCCTTAAATGTTTTTTGGTAACAAAACACACGGCAAATGTCACTCCCTAGGTTCTGCTATGAAGCTTGGTTCACTAGGGTCTGCTGCATCAACAGGTACGTCTCCAGTTCTTTCACAAACAAAGTTCACCGTCAGCAACGTGTGTCCGTCAATCACTTCCTTACAAACGTGAAGTCCTGAAATCTCGCGGGATTCTACTCTCTTATACCCTCCTGCCATGATCTGTTCTAGGCTACAGGGTCCTAGTGTCCTACCTGTCACATACGCCCCCACATTGAAAGGTCACCGTCCCGGTGACATAACTTAACCTGACTAAATGGGGTCGTCGCACTAGCTCCATGGCCTGAATGTCACTTGCTGGGAGTGTACTGATGGCGGTAGGGTTGGTTGGGCCAAGGGCAGGGGTAAGTGGAATGGGTTCGAATGTTGACCTGCCGTGGTTCTGTTTGAACGCCTGACAACAACCTCATCTGGCTCCAGGGACTGCGGGGTGGCCACCGACCTTTCAGGGGTTTGAGGGTGATCCTCGACAGAAGGTCCTGAGTGGTCTTGGGTGAGCACTGTTGGATCATTTTCCACTTGCCCTGGATTCCGCTGATTTTGGGGGTGGGCCATTCGTTGGCTTGGTAGGGCCACGAAAGCTGACAACAGGCTGTCGTCACTGTCGTCATCCTTAGTTTCATCCCCGATGGAAGGGGCTTCGTCCACTATACTGAGTGGAGGGGGCACCGTCAGTGGTTCGGACACCGGGGCTCCTTGGGCAGTGATCGGCCTTAGTTCTGAGCGATGGATGCTCTTCTGCTGTCCTGGGTTATTCCGGGGCTGAATCTTGTACACTGTGCCTACGTTATCAAGGCATTCCACCACTTGGTAAACTGTTGATGCCCACACGTCTTGGATTTTGTGTCGTCCTGGTAGATGGTTCTTCCGATAGACTAAGGTGCCGACTGGGAGGATGGATGTAGTGGTTGGGGGTTGTCGCCGCTCTCTTGACGTAGCGGCTGCTTCCAACTGCCTCCTGGCAGCTACATACACAGAGGCCAGGTGATCCTGATGTTTTGTCACCCAGTCGTCTGGTGTGGTAAAAGCGGTCTCTTCATCGGCTTGCCCCAGTAGTAAGTCCACGGGCAGCTGGGGCTTCTGGCCAAACATCAGTTCGTAGGGTGAATGACCAGTTGACTGGTGGACTGTGGTGTTGTACGCAAACAGTAACTGGGGGAGCAGTTGGGGCCACTTTCGTTTCTTCTCCTCTGGGAGGGATCGCAAAAGGTCATGAAGAGTTCGATTAAACCTCTCGCATTGTCCATTTCCCTCGGGGTGGTAAGGGGTTGTCCTGCTTTTCGCTACCCCATACAGCTGACAGAGTCGTTTCAGTAGTTCCCCTTCAAAGTTGCGGCCTTGGTCGGAATGGATCCGTTTTGGCACTCCGTACGTGTAGAACCATTTCTCTGTAAGAATCTTGACCACCGTGTGGGCCTTTTGATCTGACGTGGGGTATGCTTGGGTGAATTTGGAGAAAACATCGGTCACGACCAAGATGTTTTCTCTACCATCACTGGCTCTCTCCAGGGTGGTAAAATCAATGGCCACCACTTCCAGGGGCTTGGAGGCCATCAGGTGTCCCATAAATGTTCTGACTGATGGCCGCACTGCTTTGGCAACGACACAACGTTCGCACTCTTTGCACCACTGATCAATGTCCGAGTGCATGTTGGACCAGTAGCACCTCTCTCGGATCAGTGCCGTTGTTCTCTCTGCTCCCTGGTGGCCATGATTGTCGTGTAGACTTGTCAGTACCTCTGGCTGCAGTGCTGCCGGTAATAGCAGCTGGTGGACTATCTTTCGGCCTGGGGGTATCTGGATTTCCCGGTAAAGAACACTCTCCTTCTCCCTGATTTTCCCCCACTGACGAATGAGCTCCACGACCTGGCCAGGCTCTCTTGACCGTTCTGCTTTGTTTGGGCGGCGCCCTCTCTTCCAGTAGTACAGAAAAGCCTTAATCACCGGGTCTGTGGCTTGAAGGGCCTGCAAGTCAGCCTTCTCTCGTACTGGAGCTGCGTCCACTGCCATGGTGACGGCAGTGCACTGTGGTTTCACTACAGGGCACTTTAGTGAGTTTCCGACCACCTGCGGTGGGACAGAGAGGCCAGGTACAACAGCAGAGATGGACTGCAATGCTGGGATGTTTAGCTGGCGAGAAAGAGCATCTGCATTTTGATTAGCTGTGCCCGGGCGGTACTTGATCTCAAAGTTGAAACTGGCCAACTGGGAGGCCCATCGTTGCTCTACCGCTGCCAGCTTGGCCGTCTGAAGGTAGCTCAGGGGGTTGTTGTCTGTGTATACAGTGAACTTGGTCCCCAGGAGGTATTCCCTGAACTTCTCTGTGACAGCCCACTTCAGGGCAAGAAATTCCAATTTCATGGAACTGTAGTTGGACATATTTCTCTCAGTCGGTCGAAGTCCACGGCTGGCAAATGCAATGGGCCTGCGTACTCCCTCCTGGTCTTGAGAGAGGACTGCACCAAGGCCTTGGTGGCTGGCGTCGATCTCCAGGATAAAGGGCTGCTTAAAGTCAGCGTAACCCAGGACAGGGGCACTGACTAACTTGTCCTTCAATGTTTGGAATGCCTGCTCGCAATGTTCACTCCACTGTCCTTCCAACTTGATGTTGCTCTTGGGCCCAGTGTTCTTCTTGCTCCCCTGTAGCTCTCCCACCAGTCTGTGGAGTGGGGCAGCATGCTTGGCGAATCCTTCCACGAAGCGCCGATAGTAAGAGGCGAAGCCCAGGAAGGATCGAAGCTCTGTGGTTGTTGATGGACGTTTCCACTCTGCCACTGCGCTGGTCTTCTCTGGGTCGGTGGCCACGCCATCAGCAGAAATGACATGGCCCAAGTACTTCACCTCCCGCTGAAAGAAGTGGCATTTGGACATCTTCAGTTTCAGATTGTGTCGTTGGAGCCGATTCAGGACCATCTCCAGGCGCTGTAGATGTTGACTGAAGGACGTGGAGAAGATGACGATATCATCCAAGTACAGCAACAGTGACTGGAAACTCTGGTCCCCAAAGATACGTTCCATCAGGCGTTGGAATGTTCCTGGTGCATTACAAAGTCCGAAGGGCATTCTGTTGAACTCAAAGAGGCCAAACGGGGTGCAGAAAGCAGTCTTCTCTTTGTCTTTCTCCGCCATTGGTACCTGGTTGTACCCACTTGCCAGGTCAAGAGTCGAGAACCATTTGGCGCCGGTAAGAGCATCCAAGGACTCTTCTATGCACGGCAGCGGGTAGGCATCTTTTCTTGTCTTGGCGTTGAGTAGTCGGTAGTCTACACAAAGACGTATGTCTCCACACTTCTTCTGGACGACAACGATGGGGGAGGAGTATGGGCTGCAACTCACTCTCACTATGCCTCGCTGTAGTAGTTCTTGTATGTGGGCCTTTACCAGTGAGAACTGAGATGGGGGGAGCCTGCGGTACCGCTGGCGTACGGGGGCCTCGTCCACCAATGGGATCTCATGGTGGATCAAGTTGGTACAGCCCAAGTCCCCGTCATCAAGGCTAAATGCCTCTCGATACCTTGACAGCAAGGTCCTGGCTGCTTGCACGTTGTGGGGGGGCAGATCACGCCATTCCAGCTCCTCCAGCCCAGAGAAGGTAGAGGGGGAAGGAGACTCCGCTGCCATGGAGTGGATGAATACCACCTGGCCCTGGCCCTCATTCTGCTCCTCGACTTGGATGGACTGGGAGGAGGAATGCACGTCGGCCAGATGTAGTGTCCCCAACACCGTTCTTGGTTTCAGCCACTGATCTTCTTCTCCCACGTTAACCACAGGTACATCGACTGTCCCCTTGGAGACGGAGAGGAGGGCACGGGAGATCAACAGGTTTACCGGTAGATGACCTTCCCCATAGGGCAGGGGCTCCAGCAGTACAGTAGCAAGCGCTGGACCTGGACCTTGGTTGCACGTAGCCCGGACAAACTGCAAAGAGCCCGCTGGTATCCTGATTGCAGGACCTGGTGGCACCACCACCTCGTCCACACAGCCAGTCTCCTGGAGGCGCTCCAGTTGTTGGCATTCGAACAGTGTACGCCTCCATTCCTTCCCGGCCTGTTGGACTAGGGGAGAAGCAAAGAGGCTGTCACCATGCTGCCTGAATAGCTCATGATAGCAACCACCGATGATGTTCATTCCAAGCAGACCAGGCACAGCATGTTTTCGACGCTTAGAAACTGGGTTGGGGGGGTCTCTTACCACCAGGATGCCCATCTGTGGGAGGACTTTACCCAGGACTTCAACATCCAGCTCCACATATCCCAAATACGGGATCTCTAACCCGTTGGCCGCTGTCAGGTGCAACCAATTACAAGCTTTCAGCTGTTCGCTAGTTTGGGGTTTGAGATATTGTTCGAAGAAGCTCTGTGTTACGGTAGTTACCATCGACCCGGTGTCAAGCAAGGACGGCACAACGACCCCACCTATTCTAACCCTGACCACGGAGCACCTCCCGATTAGCCGTGAGTGAAGACTTGCTCTGTTTGAACCTGAGAAACCCCCTCCTGGTGCCTGGCTCCCAACACCAGAGGGCGCTAGTTTCCCTGCTGTTCTACTGAGTTCACCCCTGCCCCCCTCTGGTGGACCTGTTCCCTTGACCCTCCACTCACCTCAACCTGGCAAAACCTGGCAATATGACCTGCTCTGTTGCACCGCATACATATTGGTTTACCATCTGGTTGAAAATGGTAGGGCTTTGGCCTATTGCCACTGGGTAAATCTTGGGGAGCTGCGGGATTTTGGGCAGTGGGAGGTGTACTAAGGTGTTTAAGAATGGCGTCAAGTTGGGCTTGCTGTTGACGAAAACACTCTTTCAGTTCCCTGAACTCGTCACTGGGCCTAGCAGTAATCGCGCTAGAGTCGACATTACTATCACCGACTGCTGAAGCGTGGGAATCGCACGAAAACGCTCGCGCCCTTTGCGTATTAACGGGCGGCCCTCGCTTTGCCCATCTGATGGCTGCATTACGGACATCCTTAAACGAGTGGGTTGGGTGCTGTCGAACTAGGTGAGCTAATTCCCGTTGTAATTTATCATCTCGCACATTTTCAATAAACGTATCGCGAGTGACTAAGTCCGGGTTTACAACACCCCATGGGTCTTTACCTTTAAGCAGTTCCATTAATTCTAACAAAGCATGGGAGAATTCACGGATGGACTCGTTTTCACGTTGCCGGCGTTGAAAGAACTGTCTTTGTAATGTAACATATGTTTGATCACAGCCAAAGTTGTCAAGCAGCATTTTAAAAATGGATTCGGGATTGGCTCTATCCTCCGGAGAGCTGAATTTAACTTCCCTTTTAGCCTCCCCATCTAAAAGGTCACAGAGAAAGGCGGCCTGCTCAGTCAGGGAAGTCTGACGCACAGCCAACGACTTCCGCGCTTCCTCCACCCAGTCTTCAACAGTCATGGCATCCTGGGCCATGACCCCTGAAAACCGTGGACATTTCCTCTCCCTTGGTGCGTAAACATACACCCGCTCCGACACTGAATTACTCATGACACCGTTACTCACTACATGGCCAGAAGGCCCAGGGGCCGATACATTCCCCCCGTCTATGAGCCTGTTGTTCTCTGCCTGTAGTTGTTTAACAAGTTCGGTCAAGGACCTGATTTGCTCTTCTGTGTCGGTAGACATTTTAAGGATATTTTTCCTAGACCAATCAATAAAGTAACCTAATTAAAAGCCGGATCCCCACAAAAAAATAAAAGGAAAAAAATGAGATCCACACTTGGTGCACACTGGTGGTGTCGAAGCCACGGCGCGGTGGATGTCCTCTTGGCCTTCTCCTGGACAACCACTGTTTTTCCTCCAACCCTAACTTATTGCTTGGCTATCTCTGTGCCTCCAAAACAAATACAAAAAGCCTCTGAAATCCTGCCGACTACGCCAAATGTGACCCTTGGCCACAATAGATTAGATTACTCAATGACCAAAATGACTACGCCACTCTCTTTAAGGGTGAGAGACCCAGAGCTACTTGTAGTTTAGCCGTACTAGGTTAGATTCCCCACACAAGGCCTCCAATAAAGGAGGGAAAGGAACAGAGGCTTTTGTATCACAAAAGATAACAATTTATTGAGGCGCACACACAACAATAAAACAACATCCAGACCCTACCAACGGGTCAGTGGAAAGCAGGGAGAATAACAAAAGGGCATCAACGGGGCAATACGGGTAAGTAGGGGTTAAGCACTACACCCTGAGTCACATGCTACACCAGGGGCTATACACTGCACACTGAGTTATACACTGCACACTTATTGCACACTGGGTTATACACTGCACGCTTATTGCACACTGAGTTATACACTGCACGCTTATTGCACACTGGGTTATACACTGCACGCTTATTGCACACTGGGTTATACACTGCACGCTTATTGCACACTGGGTTATACACTGCACGCTTATTACACACTGGGTTATACACTGCACGCTTATCGCACACTGGGTTATACACTGCACGCTTATTGCACACTGGGTTATACACTGCACGCTTATTACACACTGGATTATACACACGAAGGTGGGGAAGGTGGGGGAGGGGGGGGACACGGACAGGGGTTCCTATAAAACAATAAATAAAACAACTGTGTGGCCTGCACTAAACCTTATCTAGGCAACAGAGAGTACCAGCCAAACGCTACGCTTTTTCAGTATTTTCTATCAGAGGAAAAACAGTGGCTGATCAGGTTTCCGGTGTATCAGCAGATTCTGCTGTATCACCCAGTAAGTATGAAGTTTGGGTCACTCAGGTCTGCTGCATCACAGGTACATCTCACGTTCTTCTACACAGTTCACTGCCGATGACATGTGTCAATGCCTTAAATGTTTTTTGGTAACAAAACACACGGCAAATGTCACTCCCTAGGTTCTGCTATGAAGCTTGGTTCACTAGGGTCTGCTGCATCAACAGGTACGTCTCCAGTTCTTTCACAAACAAAGTTCACCGTCAGCAACGTGTGTCCGTCAATCACTTCCTTACAAACGTGAAGTCCTGAAATCTCGCGGGATTCTACTCTCTTATACCCTCCTGCCATGATCTGTTCTAGGCTACAGGGTCCTAGTGTCCTACCTGTCACATACATATAAACATTCACGAGGCGGTTTTTGATAGTGATCTATATGAGTTTAATAGATTTTTTTTGAGTGACTTAGCAGAGCCGTTCGGCAGGAAATATGACCTCTTCAGGTAGCCCTTGGGCTCGTTCGTCTTGATCACCTATGCTCTGCTACTGTAGGCCAATGGGGAAACCGGTACACACCCGTCTCCTGTATTTGAGCTGTACTGATAAACCAGCAGCTAGCCATAATGCTCGCCGCCTTGATTATGATTTACAGTGGAGTTAAACTCAAGAATGTTTTTCTGTAATCATTCAGAAGGCTCTGGGGGGGGGGGGGGGTGGTCTTCCGAGTGGCTCAGTCAGTAAAAGTGTGTGCCGCAAGCACATGACAGGCTCTGTTTTAACACGATAAAGCCCAGGGGGGGGGGTCTTCCGAGTGGCTCAGTCAGTAAAAGTGTGTGCCGCAAGCACATGACGGGCTCTGTTTTAGCACGATAAAGCCCAGGGTGTGCTATTTGCATAATACAGCCACAAGTCAGGCCCTCACAGGTTACAGGTTGCTATCGGTGAGAAACCTGCCTCTCCTCCAATCAGTGGTAGCTCTCTGTGTGGATTGTACAGTATAAAATAGTCTATATCTTCCTTATCGTGATAGATATGCAGCAATATATTACAAATATGTGGAATGTTTTTGAATATATATGAAATATACAGTATATGATATGTACTTTATATCATATATATTTTATGCCATATACAGTGCCCTCCACTATTATTGGGACCCCTGGTAAAGATGAGTAAAAAGGGTTATAAAAAATTAGCTTAATGTCCCACTGAAATTTTTTTAAAAATCCAACCTTTAATTGAAGTAAATTTATTATGAGAAAAAAAATCCCTCATCAAGAAATAATTATTTTTAACGAAACCACGTGTGCCACAATTATTGGCACCCCTGCATTTATACAGCTTCTTTGCATTCCATGACTTCCTGATGTCTGTGACCCAACAACATCAAAAGTCATGGCATGCAAAGGATATGCAACCAAATATTTAAAAGTATTACTTTATTCTATATATAAATGCAAGGGTGCCAATAATTGTGGGGTGCCCATAAATTTATTTAATTACAGTTTTTTACGATTGCTTTGACTCATTTTGCACAACAAAGTTTCAATGTGCAAAACTCTTAACACAGAATGCTATACTGCTCATTTTGGGTTCAAAATGTAATAAAGCATGCAAAATAAAAATACCTGTGTCAAATCAGAGAACATTATATGCAAATGTTTATCATAGCACCAGAACATTGGATATGTTCATCGTTGAAGTTTAATTATTGGTGCATTTCCAAATACAACGGCCATTATCAAATAATGCTGTCAAACACAAAATAATTGCCATCAAAAAAGACTATGCAAGGGTCATTTCCTCATAAGTACTTGAAATGATGTACAGCAAGCATCCCTTGTGATAGACTGCAGTGTATATATATCATTGAAAACAAATCATACAGTGATGCAGTAAACTGAACTGTATTTTACAGTAAAAGCAAAAACAACAGTAACAGCAAAAACAGTAAAAGCAAAAGCAGTTACAATAACAAAAAACTTTACAGTAAAAAAATAAATAAATGCATTTCAGTGCGTAAGCAGCATCTTGCCTCTCTGCTGCATTTGGCCACAGCATTTCATCTACGTCGCATCTGATGTCTTCATTTGCAAGGCAGCGTTGGTAAAATCTTCGGGAGTGTCTTATCCACCCCTGGCACTGCTGGGCTGTAATGTCATCGCACGCCTCATCCATGGCCTGAAGGAGTGTCGCCTGCTCATACGGACGCCGATCATACACCTTCCACCAGGCCGAGAAAAACTCCTTTATGGGGTTTAGAAAGGGGGAGTAAGGTGGAAGGAATTGTGATCGGAACTCTGGATGGGCTGTAAACCAGTCTCGCACAGCCAATGCACGATGGAAGTTTACATTGTCCCAGACAATGATGAACACCATCTGAGCATTTGGCTGTACGAGACGATTGTACAGCCCCTCCAGAAAATGTATGAGGCGCATGGAGTTGTATGCCCCCAGCAGAGGATCACGAGCCTCAACTCCATTGCGGGAAATGACAGCACACATTGAGATGTTGGCTCCACGCTGTGGCATTTTATGTAGTGGTGAAGAGATTATCAATTGTGTTGCAATGCTACTCACCTGGGCAAGGTTGTTGGAAGTACTGAGACATGACTACAAACACATGTTGAATTGATTTAGTGATCTGCATTTGTATTAACAGTTTTGCACTTTGTATGTCAGCATAGGATATAGTGTCTTAAGGTAAGAATGCTGCAAGTCAGTTTAGCACTTTACGTTAATAGTTTTACACTTTGTATGTCAGCATAGGATGTAATGTCTTAGAGTACGAACTTTGAAAGTCAGTTTGGCACTTTGCATTTTGAGTTTTGTACATTGAAATTCTGCTGTGCAAAATGAGTCAAAGCAATCGTAAAATACTATAAAGGTTGGATTTTTCCAATTTTTTCAGTGTGAGATTAAGCTAATTCACTAAACGGTAATTCACTAAACCATTTTTACTCATCTTTACCAGGGGTGCCAATATTAGTGGAGGGCACTGTATACTGTATATATATCAGCAATTTGGGGGAACAATATTTGTTGTATTATATATGTGGCACAAGGTTTGTATCATTCTTGGTAAGTGGTAGATTACATGTGATATTGGCCAAGCAAATTTTATTCTGTTTTCTATTTCTAGTGGTCCATAATACTTTGTACATAAGCGATGATTAACATGACCTGTTGAGTGTACTTTTCCCTTCTTCTGTAGGCTATGTCCCATTTCTATTTATACCAGGTTTTATCAAACAGGACACTGAATGAGTGTCTGTTTTTGTTTACAAGCCTTGGCAAAGCTGGAGCAGACACGAGGCTTTGTGTGTGTGTGTGCATGTCATGTGTGTGTGTGTGTGTGTGTGTGTGTGTGTGTGTGCGTGTGTGCGTGTCGTGTGTGTGTGTGTGTGTGTGAGTGTTTGCGTGCTTGTGTATGTGCGTGTCATGTGTGTATGTGCGTGTCATGTGTGTGTGTGTGTGTGTGTGTGTGTGTGTGCGTGTGTGCGTGTCGTGTGTGTGTGTGTGTGTGTGTGAGTGTTTGCGTGCTTGTGTATGTGCGTGTCATGTGTGTGTGTGTGTGTGTGTGTGTGTGTGTGTGTGTGTGTGAGTGTTTGCGTGTCGTGTGTGTGTGTGTGTGTGTGTGCGTGCTTGTGTATGTGCGTGTCATGTGTGTGCGTGTGTGTGTGTGTGCGTGTGTGCGTGTCGTATGTGTGTGTGTGTGTGTGTGTGAGTGTTTGCGTGCTTGTGTATGTGCGTGTCGTGTGTGTGTGTGTGAGTGTTTGCGTGCTTGTGTATGTGCGTGTCATGTGTGTGTGTGTGTGTGTGTGTGTGTGTGTTCTTCCACTCTGTGCATGATCTCACAAAGTTACTTTACGCCCTTGGTCTGATGCCTGCAGCTGTTAAACGTTTACATCCAGTTTGCCTTTTAGCTGTTGGAGAAATTATTTGGATACATTACTGTATGAGTATAGAATTATGGGCACTACTGTACGGGGATAAAAGGAAAAACTGTTGGAGAAATTGAAATATCATTATCTATAGATACGGAGCAAGAGAAATACAGAAAACCGGAAGACAACTAGAGGATCTCAAGTGTAAGAACTGAAAGCCAGTTAAGTTAAGTGGGAAATCGTGCCTCACGGACTGAATTGGGCTCACCCAGAAGTTACTGGCCAAACCCCTAATGGCGTAATGATGGAATAGTCCAGACTACCGCATGCTTGGACCTGTGTTACTTTTTGTCTGCCCTTCAAATCTTTCTTTCTGTTTTGTCTGTATGTGGGTTCAGTGCACATGTGCTGGTGTCTCTGTGCGTGTGTATAATTCATTCATTCATTGATAGATGGATGAATGAAGACCGTTCTTTACCATTTATCACATTAAGCCCCATTACGCACATCTCACATCACTGGTGATTATGAAAAGCAGCACACATCCACGCTCCGTAAAACCCTCAAACAGACTATATTTGTCTCCCTCTGTTGGTTGATTGTGGCAGTAAAACCAAACCAAAGCCACGACCGAAGTTCTAATTTGGTAAAATGTAAGAGCGGGGTCTGTAAGAGGCATAATCCACTGAATCTGGCACATGTCAATACAGATTAAAATTACCTTGAAGAGTAGGTTACTTTGAAGAGAACTCGGTTAAGGGTATTCGGTTAAGATGGAGGGATGGAAGGTAAAAGAAATGCATGCAGCGATCATCAATAGAAACAGGAGAAGAAGAATAGATGGGTGGCAGGAAGGGGACTAGAGCCGGGAGGTACATGATCAGATGCTGATTGAAAGTATATTTTTTTAATTCAGCGTGGAAAAACTAGAGTGGGAGTGTAAAAAAAGAGAGCTAAAAAAGAAGAATTTTTCACATCAAAAGATAAGGGAGAGAGAGAGAGAACAAGAGCACATTAGTGCCACAATGACAGTAATTTTCTGAGATGAAAAATTGGCCGTTGAAATCATTGAGTAAAAAGCAGCGGATCGTAGGATCTCAGGGGGAGTCACTATGAGCTATGAAAGAGGTTAAAAGCAGGAGTCAGAAACGTGAAGGTGTATCTATCTGAGTGTATTGGTTGGATTTTCATCCCTGCCAAACTCCATCTCTTCTATCTATTCTTCTCTCTCTCTCTCATTTAAGAAAACATTCCTGAAGAAAACCAGGTTTTGTCTGAAAGGGTGATGTATGGGTATGACAGCACTCTGACATGACATGGTGAATCCAACATTTAAAAAAAGAAAAGATGCCTAAACATGCCAGTGGTGCTGTCCCAGGGAGTCATTCAGGCCACTGGAAAATTGCCAGCGTCGAGACAGTCTCTGCTCTAAGCGTTCTCGCAATATGCTCTCAATTAACTTTCTTGATGAGGAGCTAAATTGTGGTAGCGCAGAGGTCTTCAATCTTATCCAGAAAGGGCCGGTGTGGGTGCAGGTTTTTGTTCCAACCCAGCAGTAACGCACCTGATTCTACTAATCAAGGTTTTTAGCAAAGACTCTAGTGGTCGATTAGTAGAATCAGGTGTGTAACTGCTTGGTTTGAACGAAAACCTGCACCCACACCGGCCCTTTCTGGATAAGATTGACGACCCATGTGGGTAGCGTGTGCGTGTGTCTGCATTATCTGCATGCCGTGGAATGCAAAGTGAGACATCCTTGCATGTGTACAGAGATGCATGTGCCTTTTCCCTTCTGAATGCACAGCTGTGCTTTTTATGGATGCGCCGCAGGCTCACGCTGAGGTAAATGCACAAAGACGGGCGGGGACCGGCGGCTGTGACAGGAAGTCATAGCAATGTAAACAGGACGTCTAGCAAAAACCCTTCAGGCTGGGGATTCGTTATTGTTTTGACAACTCAATCCCATTGCAATTTCATTTTTTTTTCCTCCACTCAATTTATGTTCTATTTACTCTGTCGTTCTCTTCTGCAAGCCCCCCTGTCTGAAGATCTGGCATTGTGTATACAGAAAAACATCACCTGAGCACAGACTGAAGAGGTTACATGCTGACAGTCATGAGGTGTGTGCATGCAATCTACAGACAGCACCCTCACATGAACTGCATTTGGTCAAATTTCTTAATACAAGAGGGCTTTCTCTAAACTGGACTTAAAAAACCTAATCACGCCGATTTCAATGGTATTGGGTGCTGGCTTTAAAGCTAAGCTAACCATATGAAATGAGTAATTAAGCAAAAATGAGCTCCACATCTTTGAAGGAATTGAAAAAAAAATTTCACAAATATTATTAGCTACCCCCACTTAAAAGGGAGTAATCGCTCAAAGATTTTAACTGTCATATCGTGAAATAAATTCTTTAATAACTGTACACCTGTAAGATTTGAGATGGTCAGTCAATGTACTGTGACATTCTCAGAAGCTCGTCTTTCAATTACTTCAAACAAGTGCTGTAGTTTCTTTTAAGTCCATGCATGTTGACAGTGAGTTTTTCTGTAGGTGGTGGATATGATTTGACAGAGCCAGCCCGACTCCATAAGCGGCTGCTTAGGGCCCAAAAACCGCCAGGGGGCCCTTGAATTATTCTAAAATATATTATTTAGGGGGTGGGTGTCATGGTTTGTGGGTTATTGTTTTCTTTTTCCGCTGCAGTTCTCGTCTTTTATCTCCCATTGAGAATCCATCTGATTTTTTCTTCGTTCCGTCCCGGGGTTTTGCTTCACCTCGCTCATTATTCAGATCACCTGTGCTGCTACCTGCGGGGTATTTAAGTTTCTCACTTCCACTTCTCCGGTGCTTCTTTGTCATTCATTTGTACATTGAGCCAGGTATAGCCAGGTTTAAGCGACCTCGTGATATTAACTTGTTTATGTTCACGAGGGACTTGCTTATAGCTTCTTCAGGTCTAGGATTGTGTTTCCTCCTGTTAGCGTTCTGTGCTATTTATTCCTGTGCTGTTCTCTACGAGACAGTTTTTTTTTGGTGGTTTTGTTTTGTTTCATCTTCAATCGGACGTTTTAGAGTTACGTTCCGAGGGTGTTTTCTTTGCTTTTCTAGTCTCCTGTTTGGGCTCTAGTATTGAGTTCGGGAGATTTAGGTTTGTGTTTCACTCGTTCTATTCGAGTTCGCCTTATTTTTCTGGGTAGATTTATTTTAGCTGTTTAGCTGTCAGGAATTAGTTCCTGTTTTTCTTTTCTTCTTTTCATGTTATATCTCCGTTATTGGTCCTCACCTGTGTGGGTGACTTGTCTGATCTCCCTCACCTCTGCGTTTGATTCTCCGCTACTAAACCCATCACAGTGTTATGTCCATGTTCTTATTTTATTAAAAATGACAAATCACAGCACGTGTGCCTGCCTCATCACCATTAGCTTCTTTGTCAGATTGGGAGAGTGGAGGTGAGTATGAATTTCTCTCAGGAATGCAGGCAGTCAGTTCCCACTTTTTTGTATTCTATACCACATCATGGGGAAAAGCACTGCACTGAGAAGAGGTACTTTACCTGGAAATGCTACCAGAGAGGTCCCTTGCCACACCTGTTCCACCCACCTCTGCCTCTCACTCTTCTTCTCCTGTCCTCCCATTTCTCTCCAATTTCTACTGCCCAATCGTATACAGCCACGCCCACGCTGCAGTCTCCACAGCTGATGCGGACGCACGCACTCCTCTGCAGGATATTATGTCACCGCCTGCTTCTTTTACACCATGGCCCACAAGCCAAGTTTGCACAGACGTGAGTTGGAGGAAGACATTCCATTGTGCAGCTTTCGCAAGCAGGCTGCAGGCACCTGGTTGACCAGCAGGGGATGCTACATACAAAAATCCCAGTTACCTGAACCCTTCCTAACCCTGGGCGATGCTACAGCCAATCATGCGTCACCCTGTGAGGTTCCTGGCCGCGGCCGGCTCTGGTGTCGTCGAGGTGGTGGAGCCCATCCATGCACAGGAGCAGGTCTTTAACCGGATGATTCTTCCAGCAGCACCAACACTTCCTGTTTCTGACAGCTTGCATGCTCAGAAACTCTGAACACAACATTTTTTAATTAGGTATTTTGTTATTTGTGCTTGTGTGTGTGTTTGCCTGCATGTCAGCTGCAGTGTATTTGTATGTGTGTGCATGCATGTTTGTGTGTGGGTGGGGGGTGGTGGGGTTTGTGTGTCTGTGTGGGAGGGAGGGGGGTTCTTATTTTATTATTTTCGTATTTTCTTGTTTTTCTGTTAAACATCTTGTGATACAAATTTTTTAATTAAAAAATTAAAAAATTACTACACAAATAAAATGTAATTGAATGAAATCTACATTTTAATGGACATTTTTCAGTGTTTCGGCATCCACTGGGTTTCATAAATATGTGCAGGGACAGATAAAAGCATGCGTCTTGCTGTAACTATCTTCTGCTTGTCCAACATATAGTACTTGTGTGATCATCTGTGAAATAGCCTTTCGGATCATTGTCTTGTATTCAGAGTGAACCTGTTCACCTGCAGAACACGCAGAACCTGCAGAGAATGGTTCTCCATCCGGTTCAGTCCCCTGCCTCCTAGGACGCTCCCCATCATTAGATCAATCATAGTCATTATTATCAACTAACTCTAAACATTCTGTTTTTTCCCTTTTCATCTTGTTGCCATGGCAAATTCTACCGTGGTAACACATCCATGGAATGGATCCAAGAATCAAAGTAAGGGGCACTTTTGCTTATTGGTTGGGGCACATCTTGTTCACTCGAGCACACTTAAATATACACTGAATTCTTTCACCCTCATATACAGTACATATTGAAACAGACAAATGCGAGACACAGAAAGGCACAATATCAGCATATGGCATTGTTTCAGCAAATGATTCAACAAGTGTCCATGAGCGATTTTGGATAGAGGATATAGGCATGTGTGTGTACAGTATCAATTTGCTAGCACAATAGCCACCTCAACCAGAGAGTGGCATCAATAATATATTTTTAATCACATTTGATTGAATGAAAAATTGTTTACAGCCACTAAATAAATACACAAATTTATGAATATTTAAACCTTATGCATACTATATGTATCTATATTACACAGAGGGAAATGGCATCTGATGAAAGTAGATTGGGGAAGAGTGAGTGAGTGAGTGAGCGAGAGTGAGTGGCATATGAAACATGTACAAGAACTTCAGGAAACCCACTCTTGACCCAGATAATAACAATCCTATATCACAACACTGCAGGCCCTAAATCACCGGAACATGTCAAATGATGTTCTATTCGCTAGCTATGCACTCTCAGCCTTAAGGACTCATAACGATGTAAATGTCCGTTTTACTCAGATGGTAAAAACACCTACTCGTTTTTTTTTCAACTCAAGTATTTCCGTTGTAACTGATGAGAGGAAAATTCCGTCTGATGAAACATACGAGTGGAATTGACCTGTTCTAAAAGTCTTAAACAATTTACTGATCTAATGATCTTGTTTTTTTGGGGGGATTTTCCGTGTAGGACAAATGCAGCGAAGTCACAGTACATTTTACAATTAAGAGTAATTTTACAAACATTACAAACACAGAATTGGCCACTAATTACAATTAAGCTGAATAGCTGAAGACAGTGGCTCCCCAGGAGCAGGTGTGGCCCGCAAGTGTTGGAGCGGTGCTCAGACCCAGGCTCGTACATCTTCATCCCAGGCCCAGACCAAACTCCCTCCACGGTGCCGAGCGCGCGCCATTGGCTGAAACAGCTGGAAAAGGCGGAGTCTGTGTACCAGGCCACAGAAGGCGGCTGCCGAAACTACAACAAGTGGTGACATCATCACAAAGCCTAGGATAATGAGGGCGGAGCAACTGTTGTCATCGAGGTAGCGGCAGATGGGAGAGGAAGAGTGAAGAACCTAGCAGGAACAAGAGAGGGTTAACACTAGACTACACGTGGAAAAAGAGCGACAGACAGAGAGAGAGAAAGAGAAAGAGAAGGAGGGAGGGAGGGAAAGCACAAGGAGAGAGATAGAGACAGGGGAAGGGGAGAGAAATGGAAAGAATGTGTTTGTGTGCGGGCACGCGCGCAACAGGAATCACTGCTGTGTGCCTCCCCCAGTCTCTCCTGAGAATCTCCCCTCTCCCAGAATGCATTACCCTCTCCCAGAATGCATTTTGTACAAGTCACTGACCTTAATTATGACCCTTTTATTCTCAACCAATTATACTGTTCCCCTGAGTCCCTGGCATGCACTCACATGGACACACGGATACACGGACACAATGTGATACACGCACACCGCACTGCGAAACACGGTCAAGCGCAGTGCGCTTAGGTGGAGTTTAAACCACAGGTTTTTAAAAAAAAGAGGGATGAATAAATTAATGTAAAAATAAAAAGCTAGGTGGGAGCGAAGGAGAATTCCCCATCCTCATGTTGCAGCTTTTACTGAGAAGTCATTTAAATAAAATACAGTCCATATCATCATTGTGGAAAATAAAAAATGACACATTGGGTCAATTGCACCATGATTAGCGGGAGTTTAAATCCCTAGAGCAGAGAGAGAGAGAGAGAGAGAGAGAGAGGGAGACAAAGAAAAAGAGATTAATAGATAAAGAGGGGGAAGAGAGAGAATAAGATAATTAAATCACAAAAGGAGAGAGGGCAAGACTGACCCCATTTGCCTGAAATGAAGATTTGGCACAGTGCAAATCCGGTAACACTATAACATATTTATACTTTGTTCAATAAGTACAATTTTCAACATCACTATTGTGTTTGTTGTATGTGGTGTTTCAGTTTTGCTGACATGTATTGGAGGTGTGTGTGTGTGCAGCCTGTCGAGCACGGCATTGTGCTTTTTGATGTGTGTTGGAGGGCATTGTGCCGTCATTGACCTCACCCGTGAGTGACAGAGGAAGCCGGTGTACAGTAGCACTATGGTGGGCAGCAAAACCAGGGCAAACACCGCAGCCATGATCAGAACGCACACCGTGGCAACCCCAACATTCCACAGAGCCAGCCCCGCCCCCCAGACAATGCAGCTGCCCCGCCCCCGTCTCCCTCCCAAAACCCCTGCATCGCTGTGCGCTGCGGGAGGGGGCAGCATCTTCACACGCTCCCCCATTCCACACCCCTCCTCCTGCTCCTTCCCTTCTTCTCCTCCTCCATCCTCTAGGTCTACATCTATGCCACACATCCTAGAGAGAGAGGGAGAGAGAAAGAGATGTTTACAAATAAGATGAATTAATAAGAATTATCCATTTTTTACTATACAGTTATACACTGCCAGGCCAAAAATAAAGTCGCACTCTAATATTTCGTTGGACCGTCTTTAGCTTTTATTATGGCGTGCATTCGTCGTGGCATTGTTTCGACAACCTTATGCAACATCACAATATTTATTTTCGTCCAGAGTTGCATAAATTTTTGTCTGGGATCTTGTGTTGACGACGGGAAAGTTCAACCACTCCGTAAAGTCTTCTCCAGCACATCCCAAAGACTTTCAATGGGGTTAAGGTCAGGACTCTGGTGACCAATTCATGTGTGAAAATGATTCCTCATGCTCCCTGAACCACTCTTTCACAATTTGAGACTGATGAATCTTGGCATTGTTGTCCTGGAATATGCCCATTGATGGGATAACCTGGTCATTCAGTACATTCAGGTACTCAGCTGACTTCATTTTATTGCTGCATAACGTTGCCTAGACCTGACCAATTGAAGCAACCCCAGATCATAACACTGCCTCCAGAGGCTTGTACAGTGGACACTACCCAGGTGAAAAAAATTATACTTGAAATCTGGTCGTTTTTATACTAATTATGTACTTTGTGCTAAATTGGCAGCACTTTAAGTATACTAAATGCACTAAAGTTGTTCAAAAGTAGAACTTAAGTAATACTTAAGTGTACTTCAAGTGCAGTGTGTATGGTAAGATGGGACTATTTTTTAGTATACTTAAGTGCACTATGTCTGTATGTTAAAATAAGTATACAGTATACTTAAGTACACTATAATATTTTTAGTGTACTTAAGTATATTTAAGTGCGCTAACAAAAAGTATGATTTGTTGTTATCTTAAATACACTTGCAGTACAATTTCATTATGTCACCAGTGCATTTGAAACAAACTTTAAAAGCATTACGGTGTGTTTGAGACTATACTTGAAGTACACTTTTTAAAAGTACATTTTAAACATACTTCAAATTAAGTACAAAAAGGAAAAGTATACTTGTAATAACCTTTGTATTCTTAAATTATATTTTTATTACACTAAAGTATACTACTTTTTCACCTGGGTATGCACGACGGGTGGAACGGCAACTTTTTTTTTGGCCAGGCAGTGTACATGTACTGATTGTGTCAGCACTAATAATGAGCATTTGCCATATGTGTTTTTTTATTTGTTTCTTCATTCAAGTTGCTTATTGTGTTTAATTTGCTGTAAATTGCTTACGGAACTTTGATGTATACGATTAGATATCCCTTACAGGGCTAACATGTAATTACAATTACAATCACTGACATTGAATTAACATTACAATCACTGACATTGAATTAACATTACAATCACTGACATTGAATGAACATTACAATCACTCAACAAATTTTTACACACAGCAACTTAAAAAACTGGAGAACATCAGTGTTAGAATTAAAAACTAAAAGAAATTACACCTGAGCAGGGGACAGTTAAATTTTATGTTTTCCCTTAACATGCCTTATTTACACACGTCTTTGCAAACAATGAGAATTTTTAAATTAATGCCCTCATTACTGATTACAGACAGACAACAATGAGCGTTTTGTTTTGTGCTATTAAAGCTAATTAATGGTAAATTTTTCCCAATCTCAGGAAAGGAAATGTAAGCGATGAACGTGGCATGGGGATGGCTATGGTAAACATGCCGGTTGGGGAGCGGAACAGAGCAGATGGTAATTACTGGACCGAGGGCCACTTTATTTATTCCTTCCTGTGGCTGTTTGGAACAACAGAAAATGTACAAAAACAAGTGAAACACAATAATAAGCACTCAAAGGCAGCCCTCCTGCAAACGTTTGGAAACCACTTGAAAAAAATAAGAGAGATTTGGAGTATTTATGTTTCCAAAAGGTTTCCTTTAAACACAATGAGCTCTGCCTTTATATAGGGTCTGATGAGAGGCAACGTGCAACAACTACACTCTCTGAAATAAAGGTACAGTGGAGGTACACATTTCTTCTTTCTGAAACTAATTTCCCAAATGTACCCTGAAGGTAAATAATGTTTTATTTGGATATTAATAAGTACATTTTCAAGCAAAAAAGGTACAAATTAATTATTTATTGCTGGCTAGGGGTACAATTTTATGTACCTATAGGGTACCACCCCAGTGACACATGTTTGTGTCTTGTTAGGTACTTTTCGTGTGAGTGTGGGTTGATTATCAGCCAAGTCCAGGAGTATGTCCCCATTGGTAAGTCCTGAAGGACTTTTCGAGACAACAGAATGTTTGAAAGCAGTCAAGAGGAAAAGGAAACCTTTCTGGTCCTGTCCCTATACTCTGTGTCCCATCGAACAATAGAAAGGCGTTAACTGATTTTTTGGTCAGAGAAGCTGGTGGGGGGGGGGGGGGGGGGGGGGGAGTGGCACTATAAGAAAAGACTTGATCAATAACGAATAATGGCATGCATCTTCCAGTTGTATTGTGGTCTCTATAAACTATTAATAGCTTTATCAAGCCTGACACACTGTGATTACTATTGTCACCACTGACCTCTAGTCTCTCACCTGTCAACATGTACATACATACACACAGCAAAAATGGTGGTGTACATTTAACACCCTATGGTGTTTATATGAGGCTGTGGACTCTACTAAACACCACAGGGTGTTAAATGTACACCAGCAGTGTTAGATTTACACTGGTATTTTTGCTGTGCAAGTACACTGAGCCATTTTGTTTGCTTGCTAACAGCTAACCAGAACTGTTGCACAAATGATAGTATAGGGGGTTTGAAGTGATTAGAACTTTCAGCACTACTGTATTAATAATATTATTAATAACACTATTCTGCTTTTAAGATTTTATCATTTTCATGTGTCTCTCTGGCACTTTGAGATCAAAATAATGCTCCAGAATAATTATATATATATTTGAATTCTTACCCTTTTTTCTTTTTTGTGGGTGGGCTGTGTTTGTAAGTGGCAAGTAATAAAACAAGCAACATGGCTGAATTTATTATTGCTGCAACCACACTACTCAAGTTAGCTATTGATCTACAGAGAGGAAGCAGCAATACAATACCTTCAGAGAATTAGTGTGAGAATGGTAAGAAATGGTTAGATATAAACATTTAAATAAAAAAATAACATTTAAATAAAGACATTTTAATTGTCATTGGAGGGATAGAGAACACAGAAGCAACACAGCCTTAAACCTATAGGCTTAAAATGTTCAATTATTATTATGTTATTGAGTAGCCTACATTTTGTCCCTCATTTTGTATACTCTGTTAGAGTTAAATTAGCATTTAATATTTGACCGTGTAATAGTTATTGGTATAGCTATACAAGAAATAAGTTCCATCCGCAGTTTTACATGACTAAGCTAATACTGCATTGACTATGTAACTCTATAAGGAAAGCGATGAATGAATGAGGGAGCACGAAAGTTGTATTTTTGTCTTTTGGTTTTTGCATAAACAACAGAAAACAACTGAGGCGGAGTAGGCTTTTCGCTATAGGCTACACATCATTCACTGAATACCTTAATAAACCATTTGCTGTTACAGTAGGTGTAGGTTACACCGCGTTGTCTGTCGAAACCAAAACAATCATTGAATCTCTCGAATCACAGTAGCATATTATTGTTCATCATAAATTTCTCTGTTCTGCTCTCAGTGATAAACGTCCATTCCATTCCGTCAGATTTGCCAGCTATTTCAAGTTCAAGAAGTTATGATCTGTCGCCTTCAGATAACCTTTTCCCGTTTTTCCAAATATTTGCAGGAATATAGATCAATTTATATATTGGTCCTTCGCATTTTTATGATGTAGCTTTACTACAGTAGCTTGCCTACGCTACCCTACAAACTTACAAACCGTGCTGTTTTCTGTAGGACAGATGCCGAAGGGCAATTAACTGAATGTTGATGTATTCTATCACTTATGTCCTTGTTAAACCACACTAATACGACTACAACAACGACTACTTTAATACTAATATTAATAATTATCGCTATTATCATTAGTAATATTAGCCTACTTAGTATTTAGTCGTTATGCGTATAAATATAACATAGAACAGTGGCATAATATAGTCCATAATAAAGCACAGCCTACGTCCGTTCAAGTTATTGCAAAATCCGTAACAATCAAAGGGAGCGCCAATCTTGATTAAAGCATACTTACCTTCCCGTGCTGTCCCAAGGGACCTTTTTATTTTTTATATTGCAAAATAGGCTTATCCTGATGCGACTCTGAAGCGCTGCAGTCTGCGGTCTGTGCAGTCCCCAAGATGTGCAAAAGCAAATTGATTTAAAAGCCCGTCAGAGTGTGGCGATAACACCCAAAGTGCCGAATGGTCACAGCAGGTATAGTACGGAGTGCGCGTGTGTGACTGTTTTTACGGATGCAGAATGTTCCGTGTCCTCACGCCTTTTCATCCACACACAGTCGTCGGACGACAAATCTTTGATGGGCTATCCTTGCAGGGCTATCTCATTATACAGTGACACAATTACACTGAAATATTGACTGCTTATCCTATTCCAGCGCAGACCGGAGTGGTGAGAGTAGAACATCAGGGGATAGGAGATGAGAAGGCGACAGAGGAATTGTAAACAGGGGTCGAAGGGGGGGGGGGGGGGTTATTATTATAAGACGATTTAAACATAGAGGAAAATGTTTAAGGAAAATTAAATGACCAGTTTTGGTTATATGAAATTATATTCTTCATTCGCCATTATCCTACTTAATTTTAGATATCATACTCATTATAAATAAAACCCCTTTCCTCTTATCCCACATTATTTCTGTCTCGCCTTTTCACTTTTATACGCCGAACTTGACTTACTGTCCTTGCAAACCCTTTCTTTCAATAGGCTACGTCACTTTGCTCTCTCACTCGTTTTCTCGTTTCTCTCTGTGCATCCACCGACATAAAAACATCTTTCAGGGCAAACTTTTAATCATCACAGCAAAGGCACATCAATAAACGCACATCAAAATACACGGCGATAAATTTGCTGAGGCGCACTCATTTATCCTATCCGGGGGGGGTTAAGGCTGTGCGGGAGATAGATGAGGGGTGCGTGGAACAGGTGTTGGGCAGCGTTTGAAAATTTAATCAGTGTCCTGTCCATTGTCGCATCAATCATATACGGGTTCAGAGGCGGATCGGACTGTAAACACTGAGCTTGGGAGAAGAACTTATTACTGTACAGGGGCCTGGGTCGCTGGAAAAAAACACCCAGCCGCAGTACAACGGAAACAAACTTCAAAGAAAATACTGTCTCGATGGGCAAGTGTTTGTGTGTGCGTCAGCTATCTTTAGAGAAGTATTACCGAATATAAATGTAAAAGTATGAGTAAAATAAATTATAACTCACAGAGAATGAGTGGGGGGGGAGAAGAAAGAAATAAAAGGATATAAGAGAACATAAAGAGTGAAAATAATGGATGGAGGATGCAAAGAGGGAGAACACCTCTTTCTTTATTGCTTATTTTGACTCTCTTCTTCTCCAGCTCTTTTTTCCCCATTTCTCCGTCGATGTCACTTTCCCTGTCCTCCAGTAGTCTGGGCTTGTGAGATAAGGAAGCTTAACCCTCCCGTCACAACTTATTCTTCCTCTTAAAATCCGTCTCGTTTTACATTGCCAGGGAGGGATAGAGAGATCGAGAAAGAGAGAGAGAGAGAGAAACTAATGAGACATAAAGAAGAGGCAGAGGAGGGCAGGAGAGGTAAAAAAAGGAAGAATGCAGATCTGTGGATGATTATAATTCAATAGGCAATTCAGCAGCGCTGATCGGTTCTCTTATCTGCTCCCTGAGGTAAGACAGAAATGGAAGAGAGTGAGGCTCAGGCTCCGGCCAATTACTCTGATGTATAACATCAAGGAGCGGAACTGACACATGACTATACTGACACCTACTGGCTAATTCTAGCAATGATTCCTCATAATTATGATCGATATTACTCTTTTAATGATTGCTTAGAAGATACACTTTTAAAAGGCCTTTTTTCACGATTTACTTTTTTGTGCGTGTTATCAATTTATACAATATGATACATAAGAATCTTGACAGAGGTGCAGCGCTCCATCAAGGAACTGAATATGTAACCTTACCATTTCAACACAAATTTGTAGCCTCTATACCACACAGCATCCATCAATTGCTCAATTAAGATCGGTGCTTTTCTGGAGTAGGTAATGAAAGATGCAGGTAACCAGGGAGCATGTGTTGCTAAGGAACATTGGTGAGTGTAATGCAATGGTGAGTATAAATGCGGGTGAGACAATATTTACAATCTATTTTTCCCCCTAAAAATCTATATTTCCCCAGCATATAAATTTTCATAGGGTAGCTAAATACTATAAAGAAGAATGAAGACCAACCTCCCCAGACCATTGCAGAAAAAAAATAATAGCCATACAAAGGCAACAGCCAACTAAGCAGTATTTTTATTATACAATTAAGTGCTTTTGTTGACTCCAGTCCATTTTTCTTCCTAAACTCTTTACAAAATGTACCCTGAAAGTACAATAATGTTCTATCTGGATACTAATACTGAATTATATATTGTTGGCTAGAGGTACAATTTTACGTAGGCTACCTATAGGGTACCACCCCAGTGACAATCATTTGTATCTTTCTAGGCTTTTTATTTTTTTGAGTGTTCACATCAGCAAAATGTCAGTGTAACTTTAAGACTGCTGGCATACATTTAACACCCCAGGGTATTTATATGAGACCACGGACTCACGTAAACACCCTAGGGTGTTAAATGTACACCAGCAGTGTTAAATGTACACCACCATTCTTGCTGTGTACCCAATGCCCTCATGTCTGGTGTGTGCTTTGTTTTGTGCCAAACGTCACTGCATAAATACCCTTGCTGGCTGTCTTTGACTGTCGATTGGGCTGATTGCTTGTGTGTCTGTCTGGGCCCACAGCCTTTCTTCTCTCACCCCCGTTTTATGATCCCTAGTTAATGAACTACTTTATCACTGTAACTGCAGGCAGGCCTCTCTCTCCCTCTGTACAGTGCCATGCACTCCGTCAATGCTGTGCTGATAACAGCCTGCCACAGCAGGTTATCCATTTACTCTCACTCACTCTTTCTCTCTTTCATGATGCATCCTTTTTTTCCCTCACCAAGCAACGTGCCTTGAATTGTTGGCGCGTTGATGCCTCGGTTGACAGTTTGGAAATATTTGCCGAAATTAGGAATTGTCTTGGTTAGCAAAACCTCCCCTCTATTACATGTATACAGAATGCATATGGCTTTTTTTGCTGAGAAAGGCCCAGATCTAGGATGATGGTGAGAGGTGTGGAGAGGCTGTGTTAAAAAAAAGAGAGAGAAGAGGAGAAGAACACAAGAAGAGCAACATTGATGAGTGCAGATGGACTGGGTTTAATTGCATCTGACTGTTTTTTTTCCAGATTGTATTAGTAATTCACTCCAAAGCTATGACGTGAAAAAGTGAAAGCTTGACTGACTTTAAGCAATGATCAGATGGAGGTATTTGAACATGGGATTTGGAATTAACATAGAAGATGAAATATAACTAGATTAACAATTCCTATAGAAATTGTAGGTGTGGTTGCTTCGCAGTGGTATCAATTGCTAGAAATGGTATAGAAAGATGGTAATAGATGGTACATAAAAGGTGGAAATGGTATGAAGTGGTAATGCGGGATAAAGGGATCTAAAGAAGATGAAAGTGTTCAAATATGGTGATGTATTTTGTGGTAAGTAGTCTAAAAAACCTGGAAGTGATACAAAGAAATAATGAATTGTGATGAAAGCACAAAAAGGTAATGCTAAATCATCTGGGGTAGTATTGTTAGGTCATAACAGTGTTGTAGAGGAAGGCATTGTGATGTCATAAGCAGTGTAATATGTTACAGCATCCACATTCTATTGGATCGGTTTTCAAAATGTGCCCATTGACTCCCATTCATTTTTGCGATAAAAGGTCAATTATCTGAAAAAGTGTATATGGTATAAAGGTTAAAATAATAGCAACCTAGAGGGTGTATAGAGGTATAATATGAGGTATGACACCTGTTGGAATTCCACCTCCATGGTGTTGATGGTGGGAATGGTGTAGGAAAAAAAGTGACGGAATAATAATAAGTATTGTGAATAACAATAGGTGTGGTTTCACAACCACACCTAATAAGATGTTTTGGTGGATTGTGTACATACCACACAATAAAATAATATAATAGAACTGTCTGCATTGGTCTGATTTTGCCTGCAATTTGTCTCTTCTCACCAGATTCCTGATATGGACAACAGTGATTTGCTTTGAGCCAAACTCCATTGTACTTGTGTTCTACCATCTAGCCTATACCCTAGTCCTCGTTGTTTAATCAACTGGTCGTCAGAGGAAATGTGTGAGTTATGCTAATCCTATGTTTCCGCAAGGGGATTAGCATAATCCCCAGCAAGGGGAGTCTGTAAAGCTAGGGGTACATTGACCCCCCCCCTTCTGCTGGTACCCTATTGTTTTTGTTCGGATTATAATTTTTGTTCTCCCCTTTCACATAAAATTCCCGTGAGCTGGTTTGGCCTAGAATCACCAAACTTGGCCGTCTTGTTGGGATTGCCAAACTCTTGGATCCTCTATATTATGACGCAGATTGAACACCTGGTGGCGCTGCCGACGCCCCGTTTCATCTTGTCACAAAATTTTGGTATACAGGTCCCTCTGCTCAGGCCGCACAAATATGCAAGAACCCATAAAGTCCGCCATATTGGATTTTCCGCTAATTATAATTTTTTGTGAAACACTTAAAATGCTACTCCTCCTACAAAATCCAACCAATTTGCAAGAAACTTGGTGTGGCGCACTCAGCTCACGGGCCTTCCTTAATGCAAGTCCTAATTCCTTTTGTCAAGAAATGGCCAAATGATGAGACAATTAATTTTCAGTGGGCGTGGCGTATCACAAAAATGCTAGTAATTATAAAACCATTTGACATAAAGTTCTGAAACTTGGTGGGTTGTTTGAGAGTTAGATCAAGACTTGAGCCCTGCAGTTTTAACCCAATCAATCCATGTAGTGGCGCTATAGAAATACAATTGTTGGGATGGCAGGTATGCTATCCGCCAAGTACACTATCTATGCTTAACTGGCTGTCTACCTACCATACTGACAGTGATAATTTCTGTAGCTTAGTGGTTAAGGCATTGTAGTATGTTGGTGGTTTGATCCCCACCTCTTTCTAACACTTTTTTTGAGGCACGTCATGCTAAGAATGTTCTTTTAACATAAAACAAGTTATTTCTATTGCAAAGGCTAAGAGATTTCACAATATTAACTGTTAACTGTTTGAATTATGAAGTCAGTAAATCAACACAATCTGATACCACAACACAAAAGTCTTATTTGGCCTGCACATCCCTGTTAACCTGCTTTGGTCTAGTGGTTACAATCTTGGCTTTCCATGTGTGAGGTCAGTGGTTTGATTCTCACTTGGTACAAATGGCTAAGTTAACGTTTGGCAAAATTATTGTGCAAATACTATGCTTCATTTAATGTTGTTTTCACATTAAGAAACGCCTTTTTGAAGCACCGCGGTGGTGCAGCAGACAAAGACGCAGACTATCTGTCTGTGCGGTTGTGCCCCGAGGATCGGGGGTTCTGTTAACCTGCTTTGGCCTAATGGTTACAATTTTGGCTTTCCATGTGTGAGGTCAGTGGTTTGATTCTCACTTGGTACCAATGGCTAAGTTTATGTTTGGCAAAATGATTGTGCAAATGCTATGCTTCTTTTAATGTTCTTTTCACAGTAATGAACACCTTTTTATTGCAAAGGTTGAGAAATTTAACAGTATTAACTGTTCACTTGTACTTAAAAGACGTAAAAGGCCACAATGATCTAACATTTGAACTAACATTTATTTTCAAACATCGTCACTAGTCTCAATCTCACACATAAGCCGACAAAAAAACATCAGTCTATGTGTAGGCCTGTCTATGTTGTCCTGTTGCGGTTTAGCGGGCAAGATTTATTGATTCATTTGCAACAAAAAGGATGTGCACTTCAGCTCTGTTCGGGTAACGGTTTTCACACATAACACAATATCACCATAAAAATGAAGTAGGCTACTAGGAAAATGAAGAATTTACGATAATACACAAGCCCTTATGGGATGAGGTTTAGATACCATCAGCAATGGCAAAAGCCCTGATTATAGACAAATATTTGCTTTTTGGGTGAACCCTGTCTAGAGTTGTCTACCATTTTGCAGTCTCTGTGTTTGACAAATGCTGCTCATGCCGCTTGGTCTCCGGGAATCGCTGCTTGCAGCTATATTTATTATAATTTTTTAAAAATTATTATTATTTTTTTATTATTATTATTATTTTTTTACTATTTTTGTATTCTTTTTGCTATGCATTCCAGACAGCTTGGACACTTTACAACAGTTGATTGGCAAAAACCTTTTTTCCTTCATAAATAGAGAATTTCAAAATTGTAGAATTGTAGGCCAAGAGCATGTGAAACTACACACCTGTAAGTGCTGTTACTGCTATAATCACAAAAACACTAATGCATGACGAGTTGCATTTGTTTCTGTTGTGGATTCCCATGATCTGGCTATCCTCTACGAAAAATAAAAACCCTTGAAGAAGGTAAATTCGTCAAAAATAGCGGCGATAATTGCCTTAGTTCAGTGTAATTTGCAGTCTGAACACTGATAGGCGCATGTAAGTGACGTCGCTTAGTGTCCCGTATCCGTGCATAATAGAATGGGTGGGATTACAAAAGTTTATGTTGAACTTTCTACCGACGACAACATACGTAAACGTCGCTTGCCTGTTGCTGTTTTTCCACTGTCGCTACCTGACCGTTGCAAATAGCATGAACACGGCCGATGGAACCGATACGGGTACAGGGTCATCTCCAGGTACATCATAATTTTGTTTTGTACTATCGATGCACGTTTTATCTAAGATAAATATAGCTTGCTATTGCTAATTGGACCGAGTCTTATATTTTTACCCCCCGCCGTATGGGACTGAAAGACCTTCATTCCCGTTATGCAGCCTGGCTGTGGATTTCGATATAAAACTAGGATTTTCTCTTAATAGAACAGAGACACGACATCTATGGCTGTCCCGTCCCATACGTGTCACTTCTGGCTTTAACATTGTTTAACCCCTTGAATCTTGAGTCGTGTCAGATAGGAGGGGCCGTATTCTTGATACACTTCGCCGCAGGCTCGCACACTCAGGCTGTCATTCACAGCCTACTGCGAGATATGTGATGCAGTCCGTTATAAAAGCTGCATTTTCTCTAAGAAATACTCCTTGTTAAACACATAAAGTTTAAGGACACACAACGGATAAGTGTATACCGACGTACGTAGCCGTAATTGCAAACATTTTTTACATATCACTTCAGTCTGCACTTGTGTTCGGTGTAAATTAGCATCGGTATATTTAAAGGGCGGTGTTATCCCACTGAATTCACTTAATCTTGTTTGTGCATGCTCTGCACGAGGGGGAATGTCCCTCCTCTTATTTAGACTTTTTTTGTGTGGAGGTCTTTGTCGTATGGACAAAATAGAGACGGTTCATCTTCTCTCAGTGCAACTAACTTTATCTATGGTCTGTTCTTCTTGTCTGTTTTAATAACTAAACTGCAGTGGTGTTACCTTACTCTGTGATGGACACCCTTTGGGTCCATTGAAATCTATATGATTAACTACAGGATTAACTTTCACCCACTGGCCAGAGTGGCTTGTGGATTCTAAAAATCACCAGCCGTTTTCAACATTTTAACAGCCACATTACCTTTTATAATATAACACAACCTGGTTGGTTACCTGCCAAAGTGGCTGCTAGAGAAGATAATATTACCAGCCACAATCAAAATTTTACCAGCATTTGGCTGGTGGCCAGTGGCCGGTGTTAATTTCACACCCTGATTGACTGAAGTGACACTTATGTTACATATCATAAGCTACAACACTGGGCACAACAGAAGGTGACCACACAATAGTGGACTTTGGGAGAGACTGTCGATCTTTCTCCCTAGATCCAGAAAGGGAGGAGCCAACAGCAGATGGGCGGGACCTATCTGTTTCTGAGGCAGTGATTGGCAGGCGGCTCACCGAACCGGGTCGCTTCGCCTTCGCTGGATTGTGTGGGGTGTCATTGGGCCAGCTGTTTCCAGGCCCCGAGCACAGGTACGATGAGTAAGGGAGAGGTGTGCTGTGCCATTGCACAGCAGTTAATTAACTGCAGTATATCACTCATCATGCTGTCAAAGGATAGCCTTGGCTAACGGTGCTTTTGTAGTTTATGTAGGTGGATGATTGTCTCTGCAGCATGAAGGATGTGTGTCACATGAGTTTGGTTGTGGTGGGGGTGGAGGGTGTGCTAGGCCAGGGTTTTTCAAACGTGATCGTTGTGGGGACCCACTGTGCTTGCTTGCGTTTTTGTCCCTACCATAATTGCAGCGTCTGAACTGTCAAGAACTGTTTGTTAACTGTGTTCCTTCTTAGACACCTAATGTCTACTGAAGTATGATTTACACCGTTAAGGTCACATTATGGAAATATTATGTAAATGTTCCATATTCACATTTCAGGGACCTTTAAATCAGGCAGTCACAACTGCTGCAATTTTCTGTAATGTGGAAAATGATTCCTGTAGAAAGAGATTAAATTTTTGCATTGACTAAATTATGGACTGTCAGGTGAAATTAGTGATGTCCTAATTTGTTGAAAGTGTGGGAACCTGCTCACAGAAACTTAACTCTTTGTGAGAAATTAGGAGTTATATGACAGCGAAAATGTGCCAAACCTGCATTGAGTTGGAATGAGTGAAAGTCTTAAATTAGCCGTGTGTTTTCAACATCCTCTCATTGATCAAGAGATTGTCTGTGACAAAAACCACACGCACAGTTAGTCTCTTGGACTGAGTTGGAGGACTACTACACCTGAGGAAACGGTACAGGGAAAACGGTACAGCAGCAAAGCAATTTTTCTGCAGGTGCTTTCGGGAGCAGTACCTGGAGGGTCTTGTGAATTGGTTGGGTTTGGACGAGTCGGTAATGCCAGTCATGGGAGCGTTCCTGGCGGGACTGGGGTTCGAGGGCAGTGACACCTTCCTGTCCATCCTACAGGAGGAGCCGCTACTGAGCTCAGGGTCTACGCCCATCACACAGGTGACTGACAGGTCTTTCTTTCTTACATGGCCGTATATATCCATTTACCTCCCCAGTGTGGATTGTCCAACTCAATTGCGCGTCGCCCTGAGGAACTAACTTGCCACAGTCGGCACTGACATGACAGGTCTTTCAGCTTAGTTTGAAGCTGTTTTATAGGGTTCACACAAATGAATGTTCAAGCACACCTCCAACAGTCGAGTTCTACTCATGAAAATCTAGCTAAGCCAAGCCTGAAACGAGCGCAAATAAATCCGTTAGATGGCTAAACATTTAAAGAGGACAAATACTTCAGTGTTTTGGAGGAAAACGGAAGCTGTGGCTCTTATCTGCTGCCTAAGGTTTTGCTTAGTCCACTGAAATCAATGAGAAAACTCACAGCATTTTGCCACCTACCTAGCCACATGGTTTCCATGTGTTTTGCATGTTTTTGGCATGTTTTTGGCATGTGCAACCAGGGTTCGCTACCTGTCCTCATATTAGTTCCCCAGTGCGGATTATAGAATAAATAACTTAATATTTTTTTCAGAACAAGCTGTCACTATGCTAATATAAAATGTTCCCATCATAAGGGTTGGTTGGCACTTCGGTGGGAGCCCAGTAATTTTTCCAAATGACAGAGAGCCATTTTTGTCCTTTTGAATTTTGTCAGTTGGTAGATGATGAAACAAAATCCTCCTGGCTGACTCTTTGGCATATTATAACAATTGACAGGACAAAATGTGGGTGGTATTAGAAAGAAAGCATTACAACTAAATAACTATTACTATGAGGATAATGTATCTTCACTTAAGTAAGTCTTCGCCTTCATATAGGCCTAACATGTCTACCCCCACGGTAAGTGAGAACTCATGTTTGGCAGAACATCACATAGGACCAATACATTACTGGGTTTTTATAGGGTCTGTATTGTCATTGCATTTCTGCTTAATAAATGTTGAGTTCACTCAATTTGCACCTCACTCTCTGTAGCAAATTGCCCATCAAATGTGCCAGTGACATTACCTTTCAATCTTTCCCTCCACAGGACCTCGTGTCCTTCTCTGTCAAAGACGGTAAGCGTTTATTTTATGTTTATTTTCCTCATGATTTTAAATGGGGTGATTATTAAAAAAAAAATTCTCGTTTTTTGAACCCTCCTTTTTTCTGCACTGTCTTGCTTAGGTCAGTACGATGCCCGGGCCCGGGTCCTAATTCGACATGTCGGCTGCCTGCTCCGAGTGCCACCCCAGCAGCTGGAGGAGTTTGAGGAGACCCTCGGAGAGAGGCTGCGAGATGGAGGAGAGGAAAGCGAGTAAGTGATGGAGACACAGGCGAGTACGTAAACGGTCGCGAGTACACCGGAGTAAAAGTGTACGGTCTTACTGTGCGCGCGGCCTGTTGCGTCTCTCAATATGTAGGCATTCTAAAAAGTGTTCAGTTCTTAGGAGGGAATCTCTGAACGTTGAATGTGCAGGTTTGTGTAAGTCACAGTATTAGTATTTTGGGATGTCTTATTTTGCTTCATCTGTCTTTTACTGCTGTCACTAAGGATTGACCTGGAAAGTAAGTATGTTTTTTCATCAGATACTGGTGCTGTACTTCTGTAAAGAGCTTAGTCCTATGAAACTGACCTGTAGAACACGTTCATTTTAGGAGCCGAGATCAAACGAATAGGTCCCATAGAGTGTAACTCAGGGTGTAATGATGAAATGGCACATGCGTGTTTAGGTAATGTCCCACTGTCTCTTTCCCCCATTCTCTCTTTCCCTCAAGAGAGGAGTCATCTCGCCGACGCAGGAAGGAAAGAGGCAGGAAATTACGTCGCTACCTGCTGATTGGTCTGGCCACCGTGGGTGGGGGCACCGTGATTGGTCAGTGCAGATATTGTTGTATTTTCTGTATGTGGGCTGTATAAAAGAAAATGGCTGCTGCATCACTGAAGTAGTATAACACTGTATGCACCACACCATTGTAGGCGTGCATACATAGGTCCATGTGTCAAGCTTTCAAACTATACGTGGTGAGTCTCTTTCAAGCTGAGTGGAGCAATGGTCTGCATGTTTCTGTTATGTCAAATCAGTGTGTCCTCTATCCGTGCATGAAAAGTGGTTCTTCACTGTACAGATGCCTTAATTTGTCTCTCTGTGAATCTTTTTTTTTTTTTTTTCAAAAATATTTTTATTTGGTATTCAGAACTTATTATAAACACATGGGAGAAAACATTTTCATATTTATCAAGTGAAACTTAAATCTGATTAATTTATATCAATTCTTATACAAAAAAACTGTAAAAAAGAGATATGGAAGAAACTCTTCCAACTGTGATAGAATCTTTGAACAGACAATGCATATGTTCATTCTAGCAGCACATTGTGTTCCTGCTCTTTGCCCAAGCACAGATGTGGATGAACAAAGCTCTGTGTTGTCTCTTCCTCTACTCCCCCAGGAGTGACGGGGGGGCTGGCGGCTCCGCTGGTCGCGGCGGGAGCGGGGGCGGTCCTGGGAGCAGGCGGGGCGGCGGCTCTGGGTTCAGCCGCTGGCATCGCCATCATGGCTTCTCTGTTTGGGGCAGCAGGGGCGGGGCTAGCCGGTCAGTTGATCGGCCGGGGACGAAGTGTGGCACGTCGCCTTCTGACGGGCAGAGGTGGAAAATCCAGTTTCAGAAAGTAAAAGTCCTCCCCAGTATTTTCTTCCGATCACCTGGGTTTAGCCCAATTCTTCAGCCAGGAGGTAAAACTAATTAGTGAAATCAGCTGGCTGAGTTAATGGGGGGAAGAAACACACTTTTACTTTCTGACCCCTGGACTTTCAGGGCATTGGAGAATTACGTCTCGCTATTGCCATGTCACATGACGTGCCCGTTTGTCCGCAGAATTTAATTAATGTGAACTTAATGTGCGCGCTTTACTTGAGTTCATTCAATTGAATGTTCCTTCCGCCGCCTCTTAGGTTATAAGATGAACAAGCGGGTCGGGGCGATTGAGGAGTTTGAGTTCCTGCCGCTGAGCTCAGGCAAACGGCTCAACGTGACGGTGGCTGTGACAGGCTGGCTGTGCGGTGGGAAATACAGTGAGTTTCCACAGCGCGGGCTCACAGGGCCTCACAGGGGCGAGTGTCCATTTATCCATCCTCCCTTTTCTTCTCAAATGCACCTTCTGCTCAGCGCACTTGGCCCTGTGTACTGTCTGGGGATAATGGCCTGGCTGGTCCGCTGGAGTGTTGTTTATAGGCTCCTGTTTTCAAGCAAAATGATCCATGCTATTGGAAATTATTATTTTTTAAAATTCTGCTGGTGTTTACACACTCCATCACACACAAACCCACAGACATATATTGCCACAGAGAGTCAGATAACGGCAAACTATACATGTAATAATATTTTATATATAAAACCATGGTCTGTTTAAATTAATGTTCCTCTCATTGGTGGCTCGGACATCTTAAAATCGTCCTCCAAACATACACTGGTGTGACGTCTCCACAGACAGCACTTTCATACTCTGCAACTTCCATGATATGATATGATACCAAACTTAAGCGGGCACCCTTTAGTAAGGGGTGTGTATTTTAAAGCCCAAAGTTTACAGTCCAGCCCCGCCTCCCCTCCCCCATGCGCAGGTTCCTTCCAGTCCCCCTGGAGCAGTTTGGGGGGGTGTGGGGAGCAGTTCTGCCTGGTTTGGGAGTCCCGTTTCCTGAGAGATCTGGGCTCTGCTCTGCACTCTCTGCTGGATGGGCTGGTGAGCATCGTGGCACAAGAGGCCCTGAAGTACACCATCCTGTCAGGTAGGGGGCGCTCACTCCCTATGCATGTGAACAATGCAGGTCAAGGTCTGTGTCCGAATCAGCAACCTTCTATACTATTGAGTATGCTTGTTGAGTACACTGAAGGAGAAAGTGGTTAAGTAGGCGAAATGTTCTCTAAATGTAGTGTTCTTAAAATCCCCGGATGATCTACCTCTTTTCGGGGTTTGCCGTTCTCTCTCCCGACCACAGACTGGTAAATTATTAGACCAGGCCCTTGTGTTCTTGGCCCAGCCTTGATTGGATGACACTCGGTGCAGTCCATAGGGTCAATGAAAGATGGCCGCAGTCCAAAAACCCTTGAAAAACTTAAATGGGTTCAGAAAATGATAGTTTATGAAACGGTCCTTTGTCTTTGCACTCTTATGAATAGAGCACAAGCCAACCCTGTTCAACAGCTACTGATTTTATTTCAGTTGATATGCGATGGTTGAGTAAAAAAAATAAAAGGCGGTATATTAAGTATTTTCTCCTTTTGTGCATTGAAAAAGTGAAAAGGTTTTCTGGAAAAAAGAAATCTTACAACAGAGAGGTGGTACTAGCCTTAACATGTAACAGATTTACAATGTCCTAACACCCTTCAGTTTCATAAACCTGGAAATTGGCATACATTTATAAACACCCCCCCCCCCCCCCATTTACGTCTCAAACGGAGGCAAATGATGACAATTCTGTTTTCTGATTCATTTGATTCATTTCTTTTTGTTGCATTTGAGGAACAGATTTTCACTAATTCCAGCATATTCTGTGTTTGTGCATCTGCTCCTGTGATTCATGTTATTTGGCTGTGGAAAGCGGCAATTTTAGGTACACAGAATTAGAAGGTGTCGCAGTGTTAAAGATGGCATGAGAACGTGAGGCTATCTGTGATTATTTCATTTACAAAATCATTTTAAATGCTTTCATTTGAAGAAAATGTAGTTTACAGGAACAGTGTGTGTTCTCAGTCAGCCACCTCTTCCAGTTCAAACAATGTTTTTTTTTGTTTAAAAAAAGAAATCTTTTTACATCTGTTGTGTCTTCGCTGTCCCCTGCGTGCCGTGTGTTGTGATTGGCCAGGCATCGTGACAGCGCTGACATGGCCTGCCTCCATCCTGGCGGTGGCCAGTGTGATCGATAACCCCTGGGGGGTGTGTCTGAGCCGCTCGGCAGAGGTGGGAAAACACCTGGCGCAGGTACTAAGGAGCCGGCAACAGGTGAGTTTGCCCAAAGTGGAACCCAGGACAGGTGAACCAACTGTGGATTTTTAGCAGGTGGTCCAAAGCATGCAAGCACATACAGACCGCACCTGCATAAAAATTCCAACTTAGCATAAACGTGCACACATGCATGTTTTCACAGTATGAGTTTGTGTAATCCTGTTTAAATTGCAGTTTTTAACCGTGTCTTTGTGTTCTTCTCTTCCTGTCCTCTGTCTGCCAACTGTATACAGGGGAAGCGTCCAGTCAGCCTCATTGGTTTCAGTCTCGGAGCACGAGTCATCTACTTCTGCCTGCAAGAGCTTGCAAATGATACAGGTATGGACACCCCTCATGTAGACTACACACATATGCAGGCTCATGGACACCCTTCATGTAGACTACACACATATGCAGGCTCATGGACACCCCTCATGTAGACTACACACATATGCAGGCTCATGGACACCCCTCGTGTAGACTACACACATATGCAGGCTCATGGACACCCCTCATGTAGACTACACACATATGCAGGCTCATGGACACCCCTCACGTAGACTACACACATATGCAGGCTCATGGACACCCCTCGTGTAGACTACACACATATGCAGGCTCATGGACACCCTTCATGTAGACTACACACATATGCAGGCTCATGGACACCCCTCGTGTAGACTACACACATATGCAGGCTCATGGACACCCTTCATGTAGACTACACACATATGCAGGCTCATGGACACCCTTCATTTAGATTACACACATATGCAGGCTCATGGACACCCCTCATGTAGACTACACACATATGCAGGCTCATGGACACCCTTAATGTAGACTACACACATATGCAGGCTCATGGACACCCCTCATGTAGACTACACACATATGCAGGCTCATGGACACCCCTCATGTAGACTACACACATATGCAGGCTCATGGACACCCTTCATGTAGACTACACACATATGCAGGCTCATGGACACCCCTCATGTAGACTACACACATATGCAGGCTCATGGACACCCCTCGTGTAGACTACACACATATGCAGGCTCATGGACACCCCTCGTGTAGACTACACACATATGCAGGCTCATGGACACCCCTCATGTAGACTACACACATATGCAGGCTCATGGACACCCCTCATGTAGACTACACACATATGCAGGCTCATGGACACCCCTCGTGTAGACTACACACATATGCAGGCTCATGGACACCCTTCATGTAGACTACACACATATGCAGGCTCATGGACACCCCTCGTGTAGACTACACACATATGCAGGCTCATGGACACCCTTCATGTAGACTACACACATATGCAGGCTCATGGACACCCTTCATTTAGATTACACACATATGCAGGCTCATGGACACCCCTCATGTAGACTACACACATATGCAGGCTCATGGACACCCTTAATGTAGACTACACACATATGCAGGCTCATGGACACCCCTCATGTAGACTACACACATATGCAGGCTCATGGACACCCTTCATGTAGACTACACACATATGCAGGCTCATGGACACCCCTCATGTAGACTACGCACATATGCAGGCTCATGGACACCCCTCATGTAGACTACACACATATGCAGGCTCATGGACACCCCTCATGTAGACTACACACATATGCAGGCTCATGGACACCCCTCATGTAGACTACACACATATGCAGGCTCATGGACACCCTTCATGTAGACTACACACATATGCAGGCTCATGGACACCCTTCATGTAGACTACACACATATGCAGGCTCATGGACACCCTTCATGTAGACTACACACATATGCAGGCTCATGGACACCCTTCATGTAGACTACACACATATGCAGGCTCATGGACACCCTTCATGTAGACTACACACATATGCAGGCTCATGGACACCCTTCATGTAGACTACACACATATGCAGGCTCATGGACACCCTTCATGTAGACTACACACATATGCAGGCTCATGGACACCCTTCATGTAGACTACACACATATGCAGGCTCATGGACACCCTTCATGTAGACTACACACATATGCAGGCTCATGGACACCCCTCATGTAGACTACACACATATGCAGGCTCATGGACACCCCTCATGTAGACTACACACATATGCAGGCTCATGGACACTTCTGTAAACACATTAACACACATGTGTGTATGCATCTCTTGGAGAAACTTAACTATAACTCAAGGGTAAATACAAATATTTGTGAGAGGACCAACTTCAGGTATTTCGACAAATGTCTTAAAAATAAAGTTTTTCTCTCTTGCAAGATGGGTTTTGCTCTGTGCCCTTTGACATGGGCACACAAACACCTCAGACTGCTGTAAACACAGATTACCAGTTTGGAGTATTTTTAACTGCAGTTGTTGAAATTGTACTCCCACTCCCCCTCCCCCTCCCCCTCCCCCCCAGGCAGTGAAGGTGTAGTGGAGGATGCCATCCTGTTGGGGGCGCCAGTCGATGGGTCAGCCAAGCAGTGGGAAAGAATGTCCAAGGTTGTCGCTGGAAATATCGTCAATGGATACTGCAGGTCAGTAGAGAAGGGAGGAGGTGAGAGGTCAAGGGTCAGCATTCGACTGCATTTTGCAAGTAAGGGTTTGGTATCATGTGACTGGGTTATGTAACCCTGTGGATGTACAGTTGTGTCATTATTTGCCCGTGTGCTGCTTAGAGGGGATTGGCTTCTGGGATTCCTCTACCGTGGTTCATCGGCCCAGCTGTGTGTTGCAGGACTTCAGCCAATCAGCTTGGATGATCGCCGTATGGTTAATGTGGATCTGTCCTCAGTGGTGAGTTACTGGAAAACGGTAGACTCACTAATGCCAGTTTAGAGGTGTACACAACACGTTAACCAAGCAATACAATATTGTACCTCCTGGTTATTACATTGGATTGTTCCAACACCAGACAGTGTTGTACCAACTCAAATTATCTTCTATAATGGATCTCAACTTCTCAGGACTTCTGAAGAATTAATCTTTTGCCAATCACCTTCCTGGACCTTCAAAAGCAGACATGCAGTTTAGACATCAATCCCTGAAGGAGATCGTATTTATGGAAATGTGTTGCTGGAAACCACGCAGTGCAAGTGGCTGTAGTTGTTCATTGTCTGCTTATATATGGTACTAATCACACAATCGCACGGTAACACCTACAACCACCTAATAATAAGCAGACGGCATACTTATTTCACCTAATAATAAGCAGACTGCATACTTACTTCACCTAATATGGATTGCTCACCTGCTTTGTGTGGTTCATACCTCTGTGCTGATTTGCAAGTAAAACATGCCTCCGCCATTTTGTACTCATTTGGCAAAACAAATACTGTAAGTTGTGATAAGATGTCAGTGTTGCACTGTGTACCGGTTGTATCCGTACAGTCCAGAATGAAATGCATCTTATCTTTTAGACTTTCCCTGCGCTCTTGGAGATTTTCTGTCAGCTGGTGTGCTGGTTGTGTAGTCCAGATTAAAAGTACACTCTCATTAATATGATAAGTTTGATGGTGGCTGTGCCTAAATGCTGAACGAACTTTGCAATCAGATACGTATTGTTTGTTTGTCAGCTGATGTAGGAGTACTACATGAGCTACTGAAAATAGATACTGCAGAATTTTATGAGCAAAAGAATGTGTAAATGATGCAATTATCCTCTTTATCTTTATTTTTTGAGCAGAAGACACAGGTTACACTAGTCACTTCAATCCGACTTCTATTTGACTTCTGGCATCTGATATCGCTAGACTGCATTAAGTGACAGGTCTGGACGCGCACAAATCGGACTTTGTGCGCATTGGGATCGGATCTGCCAAACCACTTGGCGAGGTGGCCTAGCACACTTTGAGATCGGAATTGCTTGTAGTCTGGACGGAAACGGACTTCTCAAAACGCATTCAACGGAAAAACGTCATTAAACTCGCCCACATTTGAGGCTCGGGGAGAGGAGAACGCCGCACAGAACTGTTCTGTGGTACGCTGGCGGTAAAGACGGGGCTGTAGCTGTTCTGTGGTACGCTGGCGGTAAAGACGGGGCTGTAGCTGTTCTGTGGTACGCTGGCGGTAAAGACGGGGCTGTAGCTGTTCTGTGGTACGCTGGCGGTAAAGACGGGGCTGTAGCTGTTCTGTGGTACGCTGGCGGTAAAGACGGGGCTGTAGCTGTTCTGTGGTACGCTGGCGGTAAAGACGGGGCTGTAGCTGTTCACAAATGATAGAATGTGTGCTTTTGCATGCGGAAACTGAGCACCCTGTCAGAATCGGTAAAATCATGCACAATATGGTTCCACCAGTGCTGGCTACGTTCGGAAAACCAAACCCTCCTCTCCACCGGAACAGCTGTTGCATCCAGAAACGCAACGCTCACATTAATAGCACGCTTCCGTTGCTGCCTCCTGATTAGTGCGCCATGCACGCCTTGTGCAGGTCCTACTTCGACTACGCAATCTGAACAAAATGAACGCAAGTACAACTTCACAAACACCGAACGTCATTTACCAGGAAGTGTATGTCTAGTATTTAAATATTGCGCGGGGGAATAAAATTCGAACTGCGATCTGATCACGGGGTCGCATTGAACTGTCAACTCAATCTGACCTGCAGTGATCTGACGTTGGAATTCCGATTCCAGAAGTCGCATGAAGTGATTAGTGTAACCGTAGCCCTGGTCACACTAGGTGATTTTGAGAAAGGTAATATATGTCATTCAACAAATGTGCAACTGTTTGGTCAGTTTTCAAGAAAAGGTTTAGACGCCACCAGAAACAAATATTATATAAAGGACTTTCCTGATAAAAAAAGGTGAGTGGTCCTGTTACTTTACATATACACTGTAAAAACGGCTACTTAAAAATAAGAAACAATGAAACAAGAAGCATGATTTGATTACAGTACGTAAAATTATCTCCCAGTGTCATAAGACAAATTTACTTGAGATTCCTTAAACCATGCTATAAAAGCAAGAGTTATTGTCTGAATTTAAGTTAATAATACTCATAGATTTAATTTGCATCATACTCCCTTAAAATTAAATAAAGTGGGCCATCCAATCCCAGTACTAAGACACCTGATTAAATTAATTACTAATCATGGTCTTCAGTCAAGGCCTTGATAAGTAAAATCAGGTATCTTGGTGCTGGGCTAAAACAAAAACCTGCAACCACACCGGCCCTTTTTGGATAAAATTGGACACCCCCTGAAGTAAGTGTATTCCCTGCTGCTGAATATATGTAAGAACACCGGATTTCCATATTCTCCACAGGTCAAGGGGCATCTTGATTACATGCGTCAGATGGACACAATCCTTGTAGCGGTGGGAGTACCTACTCGGGAGAGGGTAGGAATCGTGACCATCTTGTCTTCAGAGAGTACAGAGGAGGGGCCAGACACTGGTCAGGACCAATCAGGAGGAGCGGACGGAGTTTCCAGGAATGAGAGGGTTGAGCCTGGAGACAAAGGAGGAGGAGTGGCCGAGGTGAAGCCGGCGTGCGGCACGGACGCGAGTGGCGTCGCCCGTCTTGAGGAGGAGTTAAAACAGGGGGAAGAAGAGGAAGGAGATAAACAGGAGCGCACGGACGGTTGGGATATCCCGGACATTTCCGATCTGTTGGAGTCGCTGAATGATGCGGAAATTCCATCACAGCACTGCCTTCTGGGTAGTTCAGTGGACGGGCCTGACCCGGACATCTCCTCCAAAGACATGGGCTTGATCCCGGAACTCCAGTGTGGAGCAGAGGTGGCGGAGAGAACTGACTTGGACTCTGAACACACACACTGGGACTGGGACACAACGAACTGGACCACAGAGCACTCGGACTGTTGCGCTGAACCTGGGCACAAGTTACAGGAGCAGAAACCCAACTGCAGTTCCTCCTCAGGCCAGCAGGGAGCAGTTTCACCGTTGGTTAAGGAGACGGACTGTGGAACGACACTCTCAAGCTCCCACCGTAGTGGGCCTGAAGAACGAAATGTAAAAAGGACGTCCAAGGACTCAAACAGTAACTTTTATTAGATAAAGGGGGTTTTGTGTGTTTAAAAATAAGGGTAAGACTAATAAGATTCTCCTTGTTACCAACCAACCCAAGCATCATGAACATAACTCATGAAATTTAATTGAAATGAAAAGGGAAAGAAACTAATCCTATCAATGTTTTGACATCCCAAGTTTGTGTGAATTACTTCTAAATTCCTAAAAGTAGAAAATGGATACAGGTATTTTCAGATACTAAAGGCAGGTACTAATACGATTATGTATATCAATGTGTTTGTTCCAAACATAGGTGTTGACAGCCACAGAGAGCAAGCCACATTCTACAGCCAAAGGTAAAATGATTGTGTTTTGGCTGTTTACTGCACATCAGGAGGATTTTTGACCCTGTTTTTCCCATCTGTCTGTGGCTGTTCTATCTCTTTCTTTGTTTATCTGAGTAATGAGTGCAAAGATGGATTGTGAAAATTAAATTAATTTCCTCTTAAGCAGCCTTGATTTTCTGTCACCGGCAAATAACACCACAGCAGTTCTCAGTTGTTTGTCCCTGTTACTGCTGCCTAGACTTAACACCCCCCCCTCCCCCCACTCATCTTGGAGAATGGTACAGTCTGAGTGCCGTTGTTTGTTCTTTAACTACCTCCCCCTCAATGGCTGTTTCCGTTCAAATGGAAGGGAATTCAACTGACAAAAGGTCTCTAGTACTAAACCTCATTGATATTTTAAGCCCTATTTTAAATCCTGAATAAATTGTAATTTTGTTGTTGATATTGCTATGGTTGCATCATTTGAATAATTGGGGGTTTGGTTTAAAATGTGTTCCTAAATTCTTAATTTGTCATTCCTGCTGGACCGTTTTTTAGTCCAGAATGGTCCAAGATAAGATGGGTAAATAAAACTACATCACATTTTTTTCCTTTCACACTTGCATCTTCCATTGTTCCTTCCTTCTCATTTTCTCTCACAGGTTTATATATATATATATATATATGGGTCCCTTTCAATTTTGGCAGCACATACATTCGCAGGCATGTGCTGCTCACATCTCCTCTTTCCTCTGTTCTCATTCCTCTCCTCCTTTCCTCCCTCGCTTCTGTTCCTCCTTGTTCTTACTCCAGGGTGTCGACCTGGTTGGGCAAGAGCAGCGGCAGCCGGCTCCCAGCGTGCTCGGCGTCAAACAGGTTGACGGCGTCCGTGGCCGTGGCGGGGGGCTGAGGCGGGTCGGACGACAGGGACGGGAGGTCGGAGGGTAGCGGGCGCTCCCCGGAGTTGCGGAGGGAGAGGGAGGGTGGCGGCGAGGGCCGGCGGGGGGAACGGGAGGAGGAACAGCAGGGCAGGAGTCGCCCCAGGGCCCGCTTGAAGTCGCGCATGAACAGGGGGTAAATGATGGGGTTCATGGTGCTGTTGCAGTAGCCCAGCCAGGTGAGGGCGTCGAAGAGGGCAGGGGGCACGCACTCACACACTGCCTTGGGTTTTTGGGAGCAGAGGGGAGGGAAGAGAGAGAGAGAGAGAGAAAGAAAGAAGATATGATCATAAACTTTGAGAGGTCTACATATGTGCTTTGGGGTGGGGGAGAGATGGAAAAACGCTCTCGTACACAGATGGCAAGAAGCAGCAAGGGAGTTTAGCAAATGGATACATGTATGTTGGGGTGGGGGCACGGATTCCTCCTTTCTGTGCGGGAGGGAGGACGTGAGAACGCTGTGAGAAAAACGATGGAGAGAGGATGTAAGTGTCATTCACACGCCACATTGTCGGCGAGCAGAAAATGCAGACGGGAGCACTAAGCGCCCTGCGCCTCGGCGGCGTGCCGCGGGAGGAGAGTGAAGGACGCAGATGGAAAATGAAATGACTGGATTACTAAGAGGGAGAGCAGGACGCGAGCAATTACTAAGTGAGGCAGACAGAGACCTTTAATGTCAGCCACTTTTATACTTTTATGTGGCCTCTGCCCCCGTCTGTTTGGCAGCTTAATGGAGGGAAATAAGTTTTTTGTTTGGAGCGTTTCTGTATTTTTGAGAGGAAAGGGAAAATACAGAAGCATAAATCTGATGTGAACTGAGGAGAAATTAAATTTAAAATTTAAAAAGAGGCTGGGAGGTATAGGCATCAGTTCAGGTTGTGAGAGGAATGTTCGAAAGATTAAAACAAACCAAAAGAAAATTAACAGAATGGATCGAGTGATTCTGAATTGATCTTCATCCTGAGCCTCGTCTTGCCGGGTGTGTGGAGAAATCTTTTTCGTGCGGGGGCTGGCCGGGATCTTTATTGTAAATTGTTACCCAGTGACATTCACGCATGCCTTCCGCTTGTGAAGAGAGGAGCGATTTGTCATGACGTGCTGTTCTTTCTGACTGACAAGTACAGACTCTGAACACAGCTTGGTGATGGAAAGTCACACACAAACACACACACACATGCACACACACAAATACACACGCTTGTACGCACGCACACCCAAATACACATATACATATACACACACAAATGCACATAAACACACACACACACTGACATACATATGTACACATACACAAATACACATACGCACAAAACATACACACGCACACACACACACACACACACATACACTGACCTGTGCCATGTTGGTGATGAAGAAGGGTAACCAGGCACTGAAGAAGAGCCCCAGCAGAACCCCCAGTGTCAGACTGGCCTTCAGAGCCTTTGTGCCCTGTCTGTGGGCTAGCCTGCGCTCACTGCTCACTGAGGACTGGGAAACAAAGCCAACACACACACACACACACACACAACAGGAGACCCCACACACACACACACACACAACATGAGAGCCACACACACACACCAAACCAACAGGAGATCCCCCCCACACACACACACACAACCAACCAACCAACCAACAGGAGAGCCACACACACAACAGGAGAGCCTCCCCCACACACACACACACAACAGGACAGTCCGACACGCACAACAGGAGAGCCCCACACAAACGCACACAACAGGAGAGTCCCACACACACAAATGTACACACACACAGCAGGAGAGCTAGTTACCACAGATTCCTCCACCCCCTGCACATAGGGCAGGGCTTTTCAACCTTTTCTCATCCAGGAATGATCTTGAAAACCAGGCGTTGTAAATGATACTCTTTCACATTCATGTCAGTGAAATTACGCTAGTTTGCAATGAACATGCGTTACTAAATTTAATTCCACATTTAAACAGGTCACATTTTAATCGGAGGGATCGCAGAAAATTGCTCATTTAGTGGATTGAGGAGCTCAGAAAGTCTGGGAACCACTGACGGGGTGAAATTTGTATGGGATAGTGCTGTTTCTATTTCGGGTTATGTCCTTTTACATTCTCAAGAGAGGAAAATGGGAACATCAGAGAAGAAGGAATAATTTATTTTCTTTAGTCTTCCGCTTCTTTGCTTTTTATGAAACGCCCACAAACTCTTCTACTCTGACATTCTTTCTTTCCTTTCTGTTGATAAGGGAAGCTGTATTCTGTGTGCTACCTTTCTCCTGTCTGTATTGGGGTTCTTTCATATTTTAAAAGCTCCTGCAGCTCTGTGTCCTCTCCTATGTGCTGAAGGATAGTTGTACTTTCACTTATATTTTTTATAACAATACAGCGAAACAGTAACGCTACAAGGACAATAAATGACCAATAAGCACAGCAGCAGGGTGGAACATGGCAACCCACCAATAAAGACTAACATTCAGAAACAAGGGGAGGTCGATACCTGTTTATGCCTCCATTTTACATTTTATATTTAACCCCTCCCCCCCACACACACTCACACACCAACTCACACATTTACACACCACTCACAGATATGCACACACATTCTCACACACACACACAAACTCACACGCCACTCACAAATACGCGCACACACATGCACTCACACACACACACACACACAAACTCACACGCCACTCACAAATACGCGCACACACATGCACTCACACACACACGCTCGCATGCACACACACACACAAACTCACACACATTCACACACTCACACATGCACTCACAAACATACACACACACACACACACACACACACACACACACACACACACACACACACACACACACTCACACATGCACTCACACACACACTGGCCTTTCCCCCTCATTTCTCGTTCTGTGTACACCCCAGCCCAGGTGCTCTCCCACGTTCAGCCCTCCTCTCTCTCTCTCTCTCTCTCTCACTCTCTCTCACTCTCTCTCTCCCCCTCTCCCCCCTCTCTCCCTCTCTCTCTCTCTCTCCCCCTCTCTCTCTCTCTCTCTCTCTCTCTCTCCTCCTCCCCCCCTCTCTCTCTCTCTCTCTCTCTCTCTCTCTCTCTCTTACCTGTGCATGCTGAGGCGCAGGCGGATCTTGGTGGCTGCAGTAGTCCCCGTCGGCGTGAGCGTGTCCGGTAGCCAGCCCGGTTGAGGGGGGACGGGACGGCTCTCCGGGGGAGTGGGGGTGCGGGGGGTGCGTTAGCGCCGCCACCCGCCGCGCCTGCCTCCGCGCGGCCAGCAGGATCCGGCAGTAGGTGAAGCAGATGGCGGCAGAGGGCAGGAAGAAGGTGAGACAGGATGCCACCAGGGCAAAGGGCAGGCTCACCCCCAAGCGGCACTGAGCGGGCGCCGCTGACGAGCCGCTGACGAGCGGGAAGTACGGCAGGGGACGGTGGGGGGCGGCGGGTTGGGCGACGCTGCCGTTGACCGCGCCCTGCTTCCCGTGGCTGAGGCTGTGCCAGCCCATCTCGATGGGCAAGAACGAGGTGAGGGCGGCCAGCCCCCAGGCCCCGCCCACCAGGAGGAGGGCGCGGGGCGGGGTCATGCGCTGCTTGTAGCGCAGCGGCGAGATGATGAGCAGGTAGCGGTCCAGGCTGATCACGCACAGGTTGAGGATGGAGGCGCTGCAGCACATGATGTCGAAGCACAGCCACACGGGGCAGAAGCCGGGCCAGAGGACCCAGGCCCCGCGCAGCGCATTCAGCATGGCCGGCGGCATCACCACCAGCGCCACCATCAGGTCGGACAGGAACAGCGACACCAGGAAGCAGTTGGAGGTGCAGCGGAGCGAGCGCTGCGTGAGCACCAGGCCGATCAGCAGGATGTTGGCGCACGCGGTCATGAGGATGATGAGGGAGAGAACGCCCGCCAGGAGCCACGCCCCACTGCTGCCAATCACCCACGTGCCGCCATTACTGCCCCAGGGAACACTTCCGTTGTAGCCCCAGTCGGAACCGCCATCCCCTTCTCCTCCGCTTCCCAAACCAACTGCCTCAGTCGCCCCCGGGAAAGTAGAGTCACCCATCGTGCCCACGGACGCTTGCGGCCCTCCGCGTTCTCACCCCCGCCCCCCTCCCTCCCCGCCTCCCCCTTTTCCTGTCCAGTCCCTTCAGTCAAGTCCCGGGGTGGCTGATACTGTACAGGAGTGGAGCCCTGCCACCCTCTCCAAAACCTTCCCTAATCGCTGGAGGAACGTAGAAGACGCAGCAGACACCAGGAAACGAGCCCTGCTTTAGATATCCTCCCACCTGTCTCCACACCGGGAGAGTTGGCTCAGTGCCTCAGGCGGCTGGAGCATGCGCAGTCCTCGGGGGTGCATGGGCCCACGGACGCTGCTCCATAGCGCTGCCACCGCATAGTCTCATTCCTCCCTGTCCTCTACACAGCCCATCTCCTCCTCAGCTCGACAGCAGTCTGAACTGAACGACTCTCTGCCTGTCGCTGTCGTCTCAGTCGAACGCATGTAAGCCGATGTGATGATGACTCGTTGGGGGAGGGCGGTGAAGAAGTGGATTGCTGTGTGTGTGTGTGTGTGTGTGTGTGTGTGTGTTGTGTATGTGAAGCTCCTGCATTCAAAGGACTGTTACTGTGCCTTGCTCTAAAATATCAGCAATGACTGTTTTGTGTGTGTGTGTGAATGTGGATGACTAAATATGTGCGTGTGTGTGTGTGTGTGTGTGCATGACTATGTGAGTGTATTTGTATTAATGTGCGTGTGTGTGTCTGCATGTTCATGACTGAGTATGTGAGTGTGTGTGTGCATGACTATGTGAGTGTGGGTGTGCGTGCATGTGCATGACTGAATATGTGTGTGTTTATATTAATGTGTGTGTGTGTGTGTGTGTGTGCGTGGCTGAGTATGTGAGTGAGTTATTGTGTGTGTGTTTGCGCGTGCATAAAGTACGTAGTGGTGGGTGAGTGACTGTTGGACTTGAAGTGTCTGTGCGAATGTGTGAGGATGCGCTACTTTGTGTGTGCGTACGTGTGAACAGGACGCTGCTGTGTGCCTGTGAGCCTGAGCGTTAGCATGGCGGCGCCTACAAGTGTCTCTACAGGTCTCAGTGGCGCTGCTCTTTCCTCTCAGCCTCGCGCTAGCCCTAATCCCCGTGTCCGGCCCTCCAACTCGCCTTCCAGATCCCCTCCTCGCTGTCGGAGAACAGAGCGTGACTCCGCATTAAACTGCAAAAGCACTTTATGCAAAACCTGCAAATGGTCCGCATCACATCAGACAGAACAAGGATCGTATTTTAGCGCGATACATCTGAAGATCCTGAGGTTTCAAACCGCTGGCTGCTTCTAATATCCGCAGTCTAATGCGCATCATATTTAGAGTTATCGGGCCGAACGATACTCCGATACTCCGAACGATACAGGCGAATACTCCACAAGGAGTGAGTTTATTGAGAATGAGCAAACAAGCAGGCAGACTGGGGAACTGGGTGACGGACTGAATGGACTGGGGTAGGCGACAACAAGAGGGCTAGAGAGGGTTCGGGGGCAGAGACGAGTTGGAGCTGCACAACAGGCAGGAAGTCAGGCTGGACAGGCAAACTGAAAACAGACTGGATGATTAATGACCGAAATACACGTCAAACAGAACACACTTGACGGAACGAACTGGCGACGAGACAAACAAAGATGGCGATATAAAGAGGATGGTGAGCAAGTGAAATGAGAGTTCAGTAATGAATGAGGCGTGAGGAATGTATGCGAGAGTGAATTCATTAATGAGTGTGTGTGCGGAATGCGAGCAGGGAAGGCGAGTGATAAATAGGGAGACGATGAGGAAACAGCCACGGGAACCACGCCCAGCCTGCACAAACACGGAGCACAGACAAGGTAAAAGGAAAAACATGACATGAAACGAGAGGAATGGGGAAAACACGGAGAACGAGAGGAAGGTAGACTGGAAGGGAACTTTTTTTTACCTTATCAACTAATTCTGAATTTGATGCCTGCAACATGCTCCAAAAAGTTGGACAGGGGCAAAAAAAATACTGGGAAGTTCAAAAAACACCTGTTTGGAACATTCCACAAGTAAACAGGTGATGCTATCATGACTGGGTATAAAAAAAATATCAAAAGACTCTTGATATCTTATTTTCAGGTACTCTTACAAGCGATACTATAACATCTCTGCATTTGAATAGATCTCTGTGGGAATTGGGGGGTGGGACTAGATTTTGCTGTAAATTGCACGGGAATAGTATGGAACCCATGGTTGGCTAAATGGCTGTAAGTCATCGAGGGTCTGTGGTATCAAACGAGCCTCAAACCATCACTCTGCTGCCAGATATGAAGTAGATATGGATGGATCACTTTAAGGGTTGTTTTTCATTTTCCTATTGAACTCTATGGAAAAATAAGCTTAATCTAGTCCCGCCCCCCAATTCCCATAGAGATCCATTGAAATGCAGAGAGGTTATAGTATCACTTGTAAGAGTGCCTGAAAATAAAATATATATTTTTATACCAAGTCATGATAGCTTTACCTGTTTACCTGTGGAATGTTCCAAACAGGTGTTTTTTTTTTACTTCCCAGTCTTTTCTTTCCCCCCTGTCCCAACTTTTTTGGAACGTGTTGCAGGCAGCAAATTCGGAATTAGCGTATATTTACAAAAAGCAATAAAGTTGATAAGGTAAAACATTAAATATCTTTTCTTTGTACGGTTTTCAATTAAATATATGTAAAATGGAATTTACACACTGCTTTCTGCTTTTATGTGCATTTTACATACTGGTTTGTACTTCTTGCCTTTATTTGTGACAGCCAGTGCATTGTAGCAGGACTTTGGCTCAATATTAGCTTTCTTTTTTGGTCAGGCTAAAGAAAATTAACTTTTAAATATTTGAAGAATCTTGTTCCTGTTAATTATATATTTGGATTTCCCCTATACATACCTCAGCTGTTGATAAAACCTTTCCCACTAAATAGGCACAAAAAGGTAGGGTTGCACAGAACTCCAGTTTATTTTGTATATTTGCGATAACAAGTTTACACTTTGGAGATTACAGGTTTTACTGCCAATAGTCCAGACAGAGAAAATGAATGGCATCACTCCATATTCACAATTTGGACAGTGTGTTGTAATCAGACTGTGCGTGTGTCTGTATGCCTATGTGTGCGTGTGTGTGATCAGATTTACAAGAAAAAATGTTTTAATCCATGCCTGTAAAACTATGCACATGTGTTGTATCTGTGAATGGACCTGTATGAATTGTGAGCCTGGGTTTTGTACAAGTTTTTTGAGTGCATTTCTCTCCTCAAATAGATCAAAAAAATCTTTAAATTGGGTTTTTGAAAACTAAAAAAGATATCAAGGTCATTTTGATCCATATTCTTTCTGGATAATCCGATCTGACCTTTGGTCATGATTAAACATGATAGGTGCATTTTTCATAATTTAAATGTAGATAATGTAGGTTAAAAGAGTTCAACATAATCCTAATCCCACACGGATGGTGGATTTTAAATATTGAAAAGCAATATCTGGCACATCAATGTAAATAAGGTGGACATTCTAAGGAAAAATATTGTTTTATTATAATGAAGATAGAGCAACACTGAACAACAACAAAAAAGTTCAAAAGAAAACTGATTGATATCAACAAAATGAAACTTGAATACTCAAATAATGGACATTCTAAGGAAAAATATTGTTTTATTATAATGAAGATAGAGCAACACTGAACAACAACAAAAAAGTTCAAAAGAAAACTGATTGATATCAACAAAATGAAACTTGAATACTCAAATAATGGACTCTCACAGTAATGCATTACAATGGCGTCTGTAATCGCACATCCTCCTCAGACATTTAGAGGACAGTGTCTACAAATGCAAACCCTTCTTGGGGAGGAACAAGTGAAATTAGCATTAGCCTATTTCTGCAAACAGATGATGGTGTGTGCTGATTCCTTTAAAGCACATTTGAAGGATTACAGAGTTGATCTACTGAGCAATGAGGAAAATTTTTAATTTAGCACTATATTTTTCTGTGTAAATGTTTTTACCCTTTTCTGTGATTTTTTATTTATTTATTTGGAATGAAAACAAAAGCATTTTAAAGTGTAGACGGAAATTAATGGCTAGCAGATCTTTCATAAAAGCATAGTAGATCCAGATTTTGTAACCTTATTTATATTTGATCCTGATCAAAATCAACCAGTCTTTTTAAAAACCAAATCACTGAAATGATCCTGGATTGCAAAAGAGTGGATTATGGAATCTGGATCATTTTGATCCTCTTTGGAAAATCGGCCCAAGAAAATGTGTAATCTTATTAAGTACAGCTGGGTACCAAAAGTGTTTTACTTGTGCAAAGTCAAAAGTGGAAGAAAAGGGCTTGGTTCTATGAGAAGAATACAATGTTTTTTCGTTTTTTTGTTGAGAAAAGTGGATCAGAATAAAGAAAGAAAAAGAAGAAGAATAGCTATGGCTTCCTGCTGTCACTATCCCCCTGCAGGCTTGTGTGGGTGAGGGTGTGAGTGTGTGTGCGCGTGAGCGTGTTGTGCGTGCGTGTCTGAACGGCTGTGGGAGTGGGCGTCATTGCTTCTGGTAGGAGGCTCCGGTGTGGTATCGAAGGGAAAAAGCTGTAACAGCGCCCCCTCCTGGCCCACCTCCTTATTACAAGACTGGCAGCTGCACTGAAGGATGCGTTCCACCAGCTTGTCCACGCGTGGCATCTCTTTATTGCCCGGGCACTCCAGGGTTACCTGCGTAAAATGGGTTCAGGGGGTTATCAATGCTGCAGGGGGGTGGGGGCATTGCGCCCCACCCCCCCCCCCCCCGAGATGAAAAGACATCTCAAGCTTTGTAAAAACTGCTCTGGCTTTGCT
>CM040402.1:62556399-62706399 GCA_022702515.1 Ilyophis sp. 1 JC-2022
AAACTATCCATCTCCATGGAAACAAGATTCTCTTCCAAAAGTCCACTCCACTCCACAGAGAGAGCGGTCTATATGCTGCTGTGAGTAGATAAAGCGGTCAGAGAGCGGCGTATACGCTGCCGTGAGTAGATAAAGCGGTCAGAGAGAGCGGTCTATACGCTGTCGTGAGTGGATAAAGCCGTCAGAGAGAGCAGTCTATACGCTGCCGTGAGTGGATAAAGCGGTCAGAGAGAGCGGTCTATACGCTGTCGTGAGTGGATAAAGCCGTCAGAGAGAGCAGTCTATACGCTGCCGTGAGTGGATAAAGCCGTCAGAGAGAGCAGTCTATACGCTGCCGTGAGTGGATAAAGCCGTCAGAGAGAGCAGTCTATACGCTGTCGTGAGTGGATAAAGCCGTCAGAGAGAGCAGTCTATACGCTGCCGTGAGTGGATAAAGCCGTCAGAGAGAGCAGTCTATACGCTGTCGTGAGTGGATAAAGCCGTCAGAGAGAGCAGTCTATACGCTGCCGTGAGTGGATAAAGCCGTCAGAGAGAGCGGTCTATACGCTGTCGTGAGTGGATAAAGCCGTCAGAGAGAGCAGTCTATACGCTGCCGTGAGTGGATAAAGCCGTCAGAGAGAGCGGTCTATACGCTGCCGTGAGTGGATAAAGCCGTCAGAGAGAGCAGTCTATACGCTGCCGTGAGTGGATAAAGCGGTCAGAGAGAGCGGTCTATACGCTGTCGTGAGTGGATAAAGCCGTCAGAGAGAGCGGGAAAAGGCAGCATCCTGCAGTGATGGCAATATCCTTCAAACTATGACATTGTGTGAACAGTGCTGCGCGTTCATTTAAAACTAGGAGTGGGACGATACTCAACTCACGATACGATACACCATATTGGTTTCACGATACGATATGTTCACGATAAAAATTCAGTTCAGATGAAGACAATGTTTAATTGAACAAGACTACTCGTTTATTCCCAAGACAAAAAATGTACTAGGAGGACAATTTTTACAACAAAGTATGGCTGAACAAGACAAAGTTTACTAACTCATCATCCCATCACGGGAGGTATAAAACATACATGGAATATAGCCTGGTTAAAATAACAGTGCACTATGAAATTAAATTAGAAAAACTTTAGTACTTTTTAAATTAAAGAATGCCCTCTTAAAACATATTATTTTAAGACTAATAAGAAAATATAAGCTACTAGGCCTACGTAGTAGCCAAAATTGCACTTTCAAAAATACCAACATAAAGCTAGACATACAGACTGATACAGACCTGTTTCGAGTCAAGAATATGGACATGTTGTTCAGGAAAATGAACATCAACATTTTCAGGCAGTAGCAGATTTACAACGTCCATTTACAACGTCCCCCGCAGAACACTCGCTCACTAGGCACCGAGGTAGCTTGGCTATCCTGCTTTTACGGCTACAAACTAATCCATTGGGTTTCATCTGATTTTACGAAAAAAATGTCTTGGCTTTCATGATATGCGTGTCTTAATGTCAAATGCATTGTGAAAATATAGTTTTGAAGCATTTAAACGTAGCATGACAAGTTAACACCGGAGTTCGTTAGGTTATGAGACCCAGCTCTATCCAGAAATGTAAACACATAACTAGCAACTTTCGCGGCTGAACTTTGAAAGTGTTTTTCTCAAAAAAGTAACTTCACTAACATAAATGATTAATGCCGCCCTCTTGTGCACAAAGGGTGTGATAGAAGATTAAAATATGTGGTTTTGTGAATTTGTGAATTACCGGTAGTCATGCTCATTTCGCGATACATTTTTAAGCTCCACGATTCATATCGTCACATTTCCGTATCGCAAAATATCGCGTCACGATATTTCGTCACACCCCTATTTATAACCATCGTGCCATTTGTCTGCATGCACCAGCTGGCTCTCAGACCTGCAGTAAACAGCACATTAGTTACAGGGCTTTGTTCGGGTCCTCAGTGCTGTGCTGAGCCTGCTCAGGCCCCTGAAGGTCTATTCTCTCTGCTCAGCTCTGAAAGGTCAGGCTGCTGGCTTTCAAATCTCTGCCACTCTGTCACCTGCAGGCATACTTCCCCCAGGCATACTTCCCCCAGGCATACTTCCCCCAGGCATACTTCCCCCAGGCATACTTCCCCCAGGCATACTTCCCCCAGGCATGCTTCCCCCAGGCCACACTTCCCCAGGCCACACTTCCCCAGGCCACACTTCCCCAGGCCACACTTCCCCAGGCCACACTTCCCCAGGCCACACTTCCCCAGGCCACACTTCCCCAGGCCACACTTCCCCAGGCCACACTTCCCCAGGCCACACTTCCCCAGGCCACACTTCCCCAGGCCACACTTCCCCAGGCCACACTTCCCCAGGCCACACTTCCCCAGGCCACACTTCCCCAGGCCACACTTCCCCAGGCCACACTTCCCCAGGCCACACTTCCCCAGGCCACACTTCCCCAGGCCACACTTCCCCAGGCCACACTTCCCCAGGCCACACTTCCCCAGGCCACACTTCCCCAGGCCACACTTCCCCAGGCCACACTTCCCCAGGCCACACTTCCCCAGGCCACACTTCCCCAGGCCACACTTCCCCAGGCCACACTTCCCCAGGCCACAGGGTTAAAATATCCTCTATATCCATGAGAATGGTTTCCTTAAGGGTGCACAAACACAGGGTGATTACAGTTCCTAACTGTATGATAATAAAAGAGAAGACTACCATCTGGACTGAATCACAGCAGCCCTTGGGTCCCACTGCAAACCGCTGTGGGATTTCATTACGCTGCCCATCCGATTCCCTTGTCCAATTCATCCGATTCAGAGCACACAGAGACCACAGCCAGCATTCGATTCAGAATCACCGCCTCATTTTCCTGACGTGATCTTCCTGACATGACCGACGTTAAGCATCCCTTATCGTTCAAACCCCGTGCCCAGAAAGCACCGTCCATTTTGTTTTTGATTCTTTACGGTGTCCTTTTAACACTGAGCTGGGAGACGTGACTCACTTTGCTCGCTCTAATGAGATCAGAGCCACCCACATCTCTGGCAGAGAGTGATGCTCTGTGCGACTGACCAATGCCTGGAGACTTTCAGATAAACCAGTACCTCCATCTTCCCTCGTTCTCCTTCATCCTTACCCTCCTTTTCGGTGTTAACTGATGATGTTTCAGTCCACAGATTCTCCCTCCTCCACACTCTCACCGCCAATCAAAAACACCTCCTCGATCACACATCCTTTTCCTAACCTTGATTTTTCTGTTAACAAGTTAGAAAAACTACAAAAAGACATTTTTACTTTGCATGCTTTCTCCTTTCGTCACCTTTCTGCGTTGCAATCGTTACGGATTGCGCCGGCTTCACGAGATTACGTTCCGTTCACCGATCTTTCTCCACAAGGTCGACAATTCTAACAGCTACCAAGCTTCCCTTCAGTGTTTCCCTCATTCTCAAAATATTTAGCTTAATTAGCGATTAACCTGACAGCACATGCTGATTATACAGCGCACCAGGCGCCAGACACACGAGCCCATATCACTCCACCCTCTGCTCAGATTATTACTGTCCTAACTATGACCTTCAATAACATCATCCCTAAATGTACCCACACCATGATGGTAACAGACCTTCACAGGAAAGGCCCAAAGCACACTGCTATTCTACAGAGAATGTCTGCCGATGACGATTTCTCTTACGGTTCAAATAAATGCTGACTGCAACACGACGACACAGATAATGAGGCATTCGACAGGGAAGACGGTTTACTTAGTGTCCACGTCCGCGTCAACGTCAACCTTCTACCTTCATATTGCGTTTCAGACAGCGAGGATGATCTGGGACAGATTTTTTAAAAGCGCACTTAGCACCGCCAGGGAGCAGTTAGGGATGCACACAGGCCTTTGGGACTCACCCCTTCCCCGGCCCCAGTTTGGGCGAGCCCGCCCCGTCCTTGGTGCGAGCAGCGATATCTCTGACGCGCAGGGCGGCCAGCGGGTCCTTCTCCTTGCCCTTGTCGGCCAGCGCCGTGGGGCTGAGGTTGAGGATCAGGTAAAGGCTGTTGAGGAGACACCAGGCACCCAGCAGCTGGAAGTTCTGATAGTGCTGTGGAGACAGAGGGGGGAAGACGTCAGACCCAAGATGGCGCCTGTGCTCTCTAAAGTACGCCGCGACACCCGCTACAACTCACCTCCCCTCCAGCGCGCCGAGACTTGCTGATGGCCTGCCCAATCATGTCATAGATCTCCAGCTGTGTCACAGGGAGAGAGAGTATTAAACACCAGTACAGAAACACAAAAGCACTCCGTTAAGGCCACCATAGTGTGACTGATTCAGCTTCTGGTGGGCAGTCACACTTAACAGGGGCATTGTATACAATAAGCATGTGTTCAAGTGTCACGGGTAAACGTGAGCTTCCTGTCGAGTCGCTTACGCATTTCTGAACGATGGTGGCAGCGTCGTTCTCGTAGTCCTCCTCCTTGGAGCCGGTGGAAGAGGTGCGGAGCTGCAGACCGCTGCCGACGTGCAGAATGGCCATGCAGGTGGCCACGCTCACACCTGGGCGAGAAGCACACTTTAACCTTCAAGAACAGTCCGGTAAACGGCACAATATGCAAATAAGCAGGATAACTACAAATATCAGAACAGAGCAGACAGCACCACTAGCACCATATGACTCTATACAATAGAAATTAGATACTGAGCGCATGCACAAATACTTGAAATCTTGCTCTCAGTACTAATCGATATTATGTTATAAATAGTGAGTGCTTAGAACAAATGAATATTTTTTTACAGCTGCAGCTACTCTCTTTATGTACAGAGTTAAAAGGCTGTGGAGTATCCACGCTAACTCGGCCTTCAGGGCGTTTACGCGTCCCTGCGGACATGGGGTGCAGCCCAGTAGAAAGACAGCGGCTGGCGCTCACGGACCTGCGTAGAGGCAGCTAAGGGCCAGCACAGTCACGTCCATCAGTCTCCCGGGCGTCAGGGGCTCCAGCACGGGCAGGGAGAGCGTGTCCAAGGCCATCGTCACGTCAATCACCAGGGAGTGAAACCTGAGACGGCAGGAAGCGCAAGGTCAACATTCTCAACATTCCACTTTGCCTTTACCCCTACGCAGCAGGTCCGGCTCAGCTTCAGAGATCATTAGGCACAGAACGCAGAGTGACAATCCACCTGCCAGCATTTTTCCCCAACCGCCCGCTATCGCTCACCCGTTCCGCACGGCGGTGGCGTCCGCAACGGTGGCTGGCATGATGAAGAAGGAGTTGGCCGACACGGCGTCCTGGAAGCGGTTGATGTAGCGCAGGAAGTAGGGCAGATTTAGGCAAACGCGCAACAGCTTCTCTGAGCCCCCTGTGGACAGAGCGACAGAGTGTGTCAACATACCTGTGGCACAGGGCACACCTGAGCCAGCACCAGTCTGTCAATATAACTGCAGCTCTCCAAACCCAGCACTGTCGTATGAATGTAAATATCACTGCAGTCTGACCCTAAATATAATTTCTGCGCACAGTACACCTGACCCACCTGAACAAAGACAATGGTAGAGAGACTGGGGAATTTACAAACACTTCAAGATACTGCGGCTGCTCCCTCCAGAGGAAAAGTGATGGAGTAACTGGCTGACTGGGTGAGAGAGAAACCCACGGCTGCTTCAACCGTTAACCTTAGAAGGATAAAAACTCACCAAGCTCCTGTAAACTGGACACATTCTGAGAGATGAAGGCGTTCTTCATCTTAGCCTGAGTTGCCTGGTCGGCTGTCACCTGGTCATCACACTCACTCTCAGCCTGTGAGAGCACACCAGGACCCAGGAACAGAGCGGGGGTTACATATCTGACACAATTAACACTGAACTGGACAAACAACACACCTAGCTTCCACTAATGGGCCATTATATACACATTTATACACCTTTATATTGTATAGTTATACACAATATGTATTTTATATGCTATATACTCACATATTAATAATACAGCAACTGATACGACTTAAAGCACAAATCCTGAAGAATGAATTAAGGCATGCTCACAGTGAGCACCAACAAGCGAGACAGGACATGGAAACAGTGACTAAAGTTGGTCAACCAGCCACCAGGTCTGAGTTTAAAGAAGTTGTGTTGACCATAACAACAGACAGGCCTCTTTGGTCAAAGGGTCAAGGGCGGTACGGCGATGCTGACCTGTGTGTGCGTCGAGGGCGAGCCCAGGGAGGTCATGTCAGGGTTGAACACAGAGGTCAGCTGGTTGAAGAAGTTCATCTGGACCTCTTTTTGTCGTAGTTCAGGGTTGACCGGAGACGGCAGCTCCTTCTGGTCTTCAACTGAAAATACACATGCGCAAACAGGCGCACACACACACAAACACACAGACACACACACAATCAAGATTGAGATTCCAAACCATTGCATCCATCTGGAAACTGTTTCAATCCCTATCTGTCAGGAGTAAGGGGCCAAAACTGGGCTTCGCTGTTGAAGCTCACTTCCTAGTCCTGCTGATCTCCTAGTCGCGTTGCTCTCTGGCGCCAGTATAGGTCTTTCAGGCCTGTTTTTCAACGCAAGTCAGTGGAACCAAATGCGGTCAAAATACAAAGTCAATACATTTTTCCCATGAGAACATGTTGACGCAATAAGTGCTTTTTCTTCATCTAATGTCTCGCCGTATGCCGATATTTTAATATATTGTGGACCAATCCGGGACAGCTTGTTTTACTGCGTGTCACTAGCATCTCATGCTTAGTGGACAAACCGGACCCGGCCCGGACTTAATGACCATATAAGGGTCCCGCTGCGCCCGTACTGCGCAGTCTCAGGCTCCAATACGTACGACTTGGCAGCACTTCCGCAGTTTCAAGACGCTTTTCACAAGCCCATGGAAAGTCAATGGGTGACGTTGGTCACTTTGTCCATATTTTTCTACAGTCTATGGTCAGGACTGAAAATCTCTGTCCTTCTGCGCGCCATACACAAGTTACAGAAACAAACGAACAGACAAACGATGACAACAGACACTGTCTGGACAACAGCAGATTTCAGAGCACATGATGCGGGTATAAAACTGTCCTGTTGCACCCAGACGAGCTCCTCCAGGGAGTGATAAACAGGATCAAATTAAAAAGCGTTTGGCTCGAGAGCAGTCTCCAAAATGGACAATAAATGCAATGAGCTCACAAAAATAGCAGAGTTATGCCACAATCAATCAAGCCTGAAACATCAGAACACCTTGACTTGAGCCACAGAAAGAAGCCATGCTTTTTTTTTTTTCCAGTAGAAGCTGAGGCAAATAAACTAAATAAATAGCAAGACGTGATGCAAACAGCAGTGACGTATGCCCCTGGGCTAACAAAGACCAGTGCGCAAAGAACGCAGTGACTTATTGACTTTTTTTCAACAGCATCCATTCAGTTTACCCATCATGCTCCTGTGTCAGCGAAATGTGAGGACCAGCGTAGATTATGCAGGATTTACAGGGGGTACATACTGACAATAAACCCGAAAAAAAAAACAAGGATGACCCATTTTGTTGACCCATGACCCACATACCCCAGTATGTGTGGTATGCTGCACGAGCACAAAAAGACAACGAGCCGGGAGACTCAAAGCCAAACCCATATCTCTCCTACGCCAGATTCACCAAACCCAACAGCCTTCTATGGCAGGAGCTCTACCACCCAACAAACCAGTCTGGCGTCCTTTCAATTCAGGGCAGAACATCAAATTAACCTAATTTTGTGTCTGTCGCACGCCATCTCAGAGGAGGTTTGTACTGTATCCATTTTTATATTTGGATTTGTTATAACAGAAACAGCCTGAAAGGATACTAAAGGAACAATTTCTCATTTTCTCAAACTGAAATGAGGCAACAAAAAAATTACATAACAATTACCTCTGGAATCATTTGCAAAATATACACATTAACTAAAGAAACTGGTTTGTTCTGTGGTTCATTGAAAATTTTACGTCATATGCCCCGGGGAACCCATTTACCAACGTGACACAGCGCTTACATATTACCCAGCAGGCATTGCACAGCTGCTTATTTACAACAGCACTGCAGGTTAACCGCTTTTCTCAATCATACAGCAGCAGCCCTGACAAGCCTTCGTTTACCAGCACAGCACCCCTGCCCCACTCTGCCGGCCCCCAGCAGGGCAACTTAGCCTCAGATCCCAGCTTGAATTATTAAAGAAAAGCCTCACCGTCAGAAAGAGTCTTGACAGTCTGGGGCAGTTTGGCAGACTTCATCATGGCCGTGAAGGTGATGATTTCTGTCCGGTCCAGGCGGCTGCATCCTGTGCAGAGGCCCTTTATCAACAGGATCAGGTGCTTCTGGAGACAGAGAGAAGAGTCAGACACAGAGACCCACGGAGCTGGATCTGCACTCCAGTACACAGCTCTGCATCACACCAACATGCAGAGGAGGGAATAACACTTTATATAATACTGTAATTACATTTGGATTCAATGTGAGCTCCCTGTTCCATAGTATATATAGTAATAACAAATGGCAAAAAAATGTGTGGGTGCAATAATTACACAGGTCGACAGGTGACACCACTACCCTTTTCTATCCCACGACAATGTGAAATCACAGAACCTGCTTTCAGTTATGTAGTACTTACACACAGAACTACAGTGTCACAACACGCACACGCACACACACGCAAGCACACACACACAGAAAGTGAAAGGAAGCAGCCTCTTCACCTGTGAAACGGCGCATGCCTCGTCCGGGTTCTCCAGCCGCAGCAGAGAGAATTCGATCAATACTTTACAGGCAGCAGCTACGGACAGCAGCTGATTCCTCGGTACTGAGGACAGGAGAAACAGAGCACAGTTCACACCACCGTACGTACTCTCCTGGGTCCACCTCAGACAAACAAAGCGGAGGACTGCACCATAGTTACAACAAGGCTACCGGCACAACCGGTCTCCAAAACACAACTAATCTCTACACTGCCCTGGGTGAATTACATGTAATATGTAGATGAAGAGACAAAAAAAAACTAAAAAACAGATGTCCCTTTTTTAAATTCCGCTATAACAACCTAAGGTGATTTTATTGTATTAATTGTCTGATAAAATGGAACAATATCGTTACCTCCTTTAATTTGGAGATTGATTACTTCTCAAGCAGACAGAAATTACAGGCAGAAAAAGAAGTTTGTTCTTGGATTTAAAATCCCTACATATGTGATGCATTGGGAAAATTGGCAACATGTAATCTTCATTGTAGAGACTACTGACTTGAGGCATCAGCTAGCAATGACAATTTCGCTCCAGTACCTCTGAAAAGCCTGCGCAATTAAAATAAATGTGGAAACTGAATACCTACTTTGTCCACATACTGTGGTGATGTAATGTGCGGAGAGAGCCACAAAAGATGAGTAGAATGGCTCGTACTGTTTGTCATGGTGCAGAATCTCAGAATCACTGCAACAGGAGGACACACACACAGACAAGCAAACATTGTCAGATGGTCAAAAAACTGTCCTGTAAGCAAACGAATGCTCGTCTTTCCGCGTCATACAAATGAAACATTTTACATTTGCCCTCGCCATCGATCCTAGGAAAGATTTTCTTCTACGTTACGTGTTCATTCATCGAACTGGAAAACCACAACACGTCCCCAACTCCCTATATTATGAATGCACTCCCCAGATTCGCCAGGAGGTTAAATAAAGGTTTCTGTTTCTCTGGAACGTGAAGTGAAAGCAATGACTGGTGTGTCAACTGAAACTGATGAGAAAATGAAGTCTTCACACTCATACAATAATTAATTTTAAAAAGTCAATAACGCACTGTGTTTAACATACCAACAAGCACGATTCCTGTCCAATATCCGCAAGTGATCAAGATATATACCTACGATACACCGTAACGTTACCCATTTAAATGCCCTGCTGGACTGAGGTAGCTAGCTAGCTGCCTAGCCGGCAACTGTCGATGGCTAAGATGGCTTACATGACAATCGAATAAGAAAGTGGTAAATGGACCTTGCTTGCTAACAGCAGCTTATTGAGAAGTTAGCGCTGGATGGTCAGCTAGCTAGGTGGGAGTATTTCAAAAACACTTGGGTGCAGAAATAAACTCCGCTCTCAGCTCACTCCAACAGTTACACGAGCACGGGTTTATGGAGTTAGAAAATGCAATTGCGTAACGTTAAGTTACCAGTAGCTAATTTACCTAACGTATGGCTGGTTAGCTGTTCCTATGCTAGCTAGCTAGCTACGCATTCGTATTTTCTGAGAATCACAGAGCTAGCGAGCTAGCTAACCCCCAGTTAGCAAGAGCTAGCCTCGTGTTTATTTAGCTAGCACTAGCTAACGTTAGCCGGTTAGCTATCTACAATATTGACTATAAGCAAAAAATCACATTGACAGCGGTGGAGTAATTAATCAGGCTTCGATAAGGTTATTTCAGAGACAAGCAACCCGGGGGCGGTACATTTAAGGTTAATTGTTTAAATGGTTTAACGTTAATGTGTTTTTACTTTGCGGAATCATTACCCAACAACCAAACCCAGTGGCGATGACAGGTCCCTACAAGGGAAGCATAGTCCATCCAGCGCTTTCGGTTTTCCATTTCGTTTTACACGTATTTTTACAGTTACGTACGAAAATAAACTGTCCAGACCTACCGATCACAGCACAGAATAAGCCGAGGAAAACAATAACAGCGATTCTTTTGCCGAGCAACAAGAGTTTGCCATTAATTTAGCAGCCCCCCAGTTCAGTTCGGCCTGATGATAAAGCAGATTCTTGTTTTAGGACCGACTGGCCCCGATTCAGTCATTTCCCTTGAAGCCCGGTAGATATAATCCACGGACATGGCCGCGCATTACCTGTTTATAATGGATCCTATGAGCTGAGGAAGCTCTTTCGTCTCGAAAGCCGTGTACGAGGCTGATAAAAGCGGTCGCACAGCGGCAGTCCACTCGGGTTCTCCATCTCCCTCACTCGACGCCATCTTGAGATACTGTATTAGACAACCTCCAGGAAGGAAATGAGGTTAATCACCAGCCACCAAAATAACAGGAAGTGGCGTCAGGTAGACGTTGAAACGGCAGGATTACTCATGACTCTTTAATGATGACGTCACTATTACACGACGTTTCTATATCTCCGAACACATTCATTTGCAGGTTACTTGTCGAAAACATTTTAAATAGAAAAAGTCACGTGAGATTTATTTTGTTCTTGCAGTTTTTATTTTTCCATTAGAACCATTGAATTAAAACATGGGCAAATGTATGTTGAACTTGACATTTCATGCCTGTAAAAAGGAGACAAACATGTTTGGTAATTCTGTGCTTAATTTATATATTTCTTCGGCTATGTTAAGAATAAGAAAATGGGTTAAATCACAAAATCAAAATGGCTAAATCCACTCAATATCCCCCTACTGGTTTTCTTTCAAATAACAGTGCTGTAGTGGTTTCCCATATCAATTATAAACATCGGGGGAATCGGAACATGCGGGTATTTCATTCTGAGCATAATTTGCTTCAACAAAAAATAAAATCTAGCACAGGGAACAAAGTATCATTTTCAATTAGGAGTTCCATAAAAAGGAATCAACTTTCCTGTATAATAATTCCTTTTTATCCTAGTTTCCTTAATCAAAATAATATTTTACATAATACATATTCTATACAAAGCCCATTAGTAGCCAAACCTAATTTAAATAAACCAGTAAAAGAATGTCTGTATATCCAGTGCTTCAAAGACTTCTGAGACAAATTACATTGCTCATGTAAAAAAGGATTTTGATCCATCCTTTCAAACCAACACCTATAAAATGCAATTAACCAATACATTTAAATCTCAAATTGTGGGAAAACGTACAATTAAAAATGCTACCTCACAAGTCTTAATGGTGTGTAATAGAATATTTCTTCAAGTATATTTTTATGCGTTTACATTTTTTCTGGAAACCGAATACCCCCATTCCCCCCAAACCTCAACAGCACCCCAAACAGAGCCTGACAAGACCAGTCAGCCAAAATGTACAGACATTATAAAAAATAAAAAAAACACATATAATTTTAAACAAAATTACAGAAATAATCTAAAGGCAAAAAGAGGCTGCATCTTGAATGTCCCATGATCCTCTAAGTATAACATTCTTGTATCCATCTGTATGTCCATTTCCTTCAAACATGACCGTAACGCCATGCTTTACACTGGTGTAAATAATTAGACCTGTGTGAATTTTCTTCAGCTTACTCATTCACTTCACATGTTAAAACAGGTACACAGAATGTGAGCTTGCCTCGAGAAGCAGTTAAATGGAGGAACAGAGCAATGAAAGACGAGGACAAAAGATAAATACATAAAGCTAAATAAACCAATGACAATTAAACCGGGGCTGAAATTATTTTTCTTTGCATTTCCTTGTGTTTCGTCCAAACAGTGGGACAAAAAAAAAAAAAAAGTCACGTTTCGTAGCCTTTGATGCCATTTTGTGCATTTCTCATTTTCACATGACTCTGGTCAAAAATCTAATCAGGTCACATTTGGCGGCCTAGCTGGGGTCACCGCCCAGCGGCTATCAGGGTGCCGTCCACGCACGGCGGGTGGAGGCTGGGTCATCAGGCCGCAGGGGCGGACCTTACCGCCAGGCCCGATTCAGCAGCTTCACTTGTGCCAGTCGCTTGGTGATCATGGTGGCGAAGAAGAGGCCAAACAGCACACTGCTGATCAGGACGTAGTCATAGTCATCCTTCAGCACGTCAAACTGCTTGGAGGGATAGACCCGCGTCTGATATATGTCCAGACCATACGCAACCACCTGGAGGAACAACGTAAAACATTTTTTGTTACGAACTGCATGCACAGTGAACACATTTCCTCTTGCACATGAGTGTCACTGTGTCTTCAAAAAGGTACACTAAAACTGCATATATTCCACAAGAGAGAGGAAACAAAGTAAATTTTTATTTTTATTTTTTTTACAACTTGTGCTGCCGTGAGTCTTACCAGGCATGTGGACTCCAGGCCAGAAGGGGCCGTATAGATTCCTCTCACTCTTGAAACAGTCTGATTGTAGTTGATGAACCACTCTGTGCGTATTGGCATTTCAGGTGCATAAGGTATAAGATTCTCTTCACTGGGAAGAAAATAAAATGATTCCATATCAATTACCATTATAAAAGCCCCAGCTTTAAAAGCATTGGGCTTTGCTGTAAAAAAACAGCTGAAGTTAGGCAAGTAAATACCCTTGCAATTATTCCTGCTGTGGACATAATGAACATCTTATGCCCATACTGTCTGATGATATAAAGCAGACAGAAATGTTTGCAGTGTACTCTGCCACAGGCACTTAGTATTTCTGGGCAACTGAAAATAAAAAACTTTTGTAATCTTTGATATCATTGATTGCCCAGTCCAAAAGGTGAACTGTTTTAAATGTACAATCTGTGCATTTTTTTAGTGTGTCCCCATGAGAAAACTCCCCAAATTGGACAAATAACAAATCAAATATACTCCCACACACAACTCAAAAGTATGGGATTCAGGCTGCATTGCTTTTTTGCCAAGATGAATGTGACCACAACCGTGTTAACAGACCTGAGGGAAATTAACTCACCGGCTTTGGTCAGAAACTATCTCAGGTCGGCGGGGATCCAGAAACATCTTAGGCAGCGAGAGTATCGCCCCTGATGGCAGCCCAACTGCATGAAAAAAGGCCACAGAGCCGCTTACAAATTTACAACTAGCTAAAACACAAACCACAGTCAAGTCCAAACTGCTGTCCGTTTCCCCTGTAAGAGGACGCCTGCTTAGTACGTGATCCCTGGGCTGCTGTGATACTCACCAAGGAGGTGGCGGCTGGTTATGCCCTTCTCAGTCAGGGTGGCCTCCAGGGTACTTATGGGGGAGGGGAAGATGTAGGACTGCTGCAGCACCTGGGGTGGGTAGGGCCTGTCCAGGGAGCTGAACACAGTGCTGTTGTAGAGCTCCGTCCCCTCAAACAGCTCCAGTACGGAGAACTCGTTCCTCCGAGATTTGGTGTTCCAGTACTCATACTGGAAGAAATGGGAGGAGCCAGAACACCCACCCATCGTTAGCAGAGCTTTCCTGTGATGGATAACCAAGGCTATTCCATACCTGGAAATGTTTGCAGCAGAAAAACGTATACACTTTTGCTCATCGCATTTCTAAAAGTGTACCCTTTGAGGTCATATGGGTAGATTACCATTAAAGCTAAAATTGAATGAATAAAACTGAGCTGAAGGGTACAGCTGTAAATCTATGGCCTCTTATCAATGATTATGTAACATAATGAATGTAGAGTTTTTTTGGGGTGCTTACCACAACCCAGTTCTCAGAGTGCACACAGTGGACGGGTCCGCGGGCCTTCCGCTGCACAGCCTCATGGATGATGCGGCCTGTCACTCCGTCAATCAGAAACGTTCCCACAAAACTGCGCTCCTGGTGTGTGTCTGTGCTCTCAGTCACCACTGCCAGCAGGTTGGGGTTCAGGTACTACACACACACACACAGCATTTTTACCTTTGTAATTCAGCAAATATATCCAACATCATAAAATATGAATCAGGTTAGTTAAAGTTGACATAATATCCATCTGTACAGACATTAATAACACCTGATCATTATTGTCATTCCCTTGGAATTCAATTCTATATTGTTTTTGAGCGTTACCTTGTAGAGCACACTGCGGTCCCCCATCACACGCCCCTGAGAGTGCACATGCTCGTTAGCTCTCTTTCCTTTCACTGCCACGATTCTCTGTACCTCTGGGGGAATCACAACCTCCCAGATCAGCTCTGTGGACAGGTCCTGGAGAACACACACATGACCTCAACCTCACTACAAACTCAAATACATTCACCCATAAATGTACCTCTCAAACACACACACACACACACACACACATGTACCTCACTCACACACACACTCACACACACACACACACACTCACACACACTCACACACACACTCACCCTCACACACACTCACACACACACACACACACACACGTAATGCCCATGCCTGAAGGCTGAAACCCTGAGCAGCAAACATAGACACCCCACACACTAGTGTCACAGTTTCACAGAATGTGTGACAGTGGGCTCTCCAATGTGCCTGCATTTACCTTGCGGAGCCGGAAGCCAGTCATCCGGCCCTGGCTGGAGTCCACCAAGTAGAAGAATATGGTGGCAGCCACCTCCTGGAGCTGCTGTAGCACATTCTTTGTGGAGGGGAAGGCTGTCACCTGTAAAGAGGAAAAAAGGTTTACACACAGGTCAATCTGACTGCAATGTACAGGGACTGTATCGCCTAAGGGTCAGACAGAGCTTGCTCAGTGGTCACCCACCTTGTACTGATCGTCGATCAGCAGGAGGACCTTGGCATAGTCTTGGTCCATGAGTGGCAGCAACAGGGACTGGAGAACCGGCCCTGCCAGGACGGGGGGAGTGATGTGGCTCTTCTTCCCAAAAATGGGATTAAACACATGGAGGGTCCCCAGCCCCGTGTCCTGCAGATACCGTCAAACAAACATGACCTAAAAGGCCTGCTCGGAAACATTACGGTTCCCTTCAACAGGACTGGAATTTTGAACTAGGAAGAGCTAAAAGCCCTTTTCCCCCCAATGAATGTGACATTGCCTGGTTAGTAAACTTCAGAATTCACTGTAGCCCAACAAGCTAAAACAAAGTTTGGCCGTAGTGTACTACCTTGTCCTTGATGAGCAGAGTGCATTGTGGGGGATGTGGGAAGTGAGCGGTGGTCCTCTGCACCATCAGTTTGAAGGCAGCGTTGGGCTGGACGTCCCGCAGGTAGTACTTCCATAGCACAGTCCCAGACTTGCTGTCGATGCCGAAGAGCTGAATCAGAGAACATCACCAATCACCAATCAAGTTGGGTCCGGCTGGTTCACATGTGATGATGGAGCTGCCTGATGATTCTGAAACTAATTTCAAAGTGTGGCTGCTCATTTCACGCTATATATTGTTTTTTGTTTTTTTTGGGGGGGGGGCAAACCTGTCAGGAGTTTCAACTATACAGATCAGAGGCTTAGATTAATTTGATTGTTGAGAGTGCTCATGTCACCTTTCTGAAGTTTCCCCAACGCAGCGAGTTAGTAGTGCCTTTGGGTCTAGATGTATCGTCTTGCTCTTCTGACCTGCATATTAACTCTTCTTTGCTCGGAGTGTCTATTTTATCACCTAGTCTAATATCCTTTACTATAATCTGCCCAACTACTATGCTTATTTCCTCCAAGAGATTCCCCATTGTATCCCAATTACCATTGAGTCCAACTTTAACTATGGACACCAGACCGGCCAGCGGAGGATAGGCTCCCCCACTTAGCCAGGTTCCTCCCCCACTTAGCCAGGTTCCTCCCCACATTTCAGCGTTTCCCAATGTTCCTCTGTCCTGTTCTTCTGTAACGTGCCGTACAAATAAAACAGAATTGAACCGAGATCATTCGCTGGTCAGTTGAACCCTGCAGGGACTCTGCTTGCTCACCTTCCCTGAGGCGGTCACCATCACCATCATCTTCTGCAGGTTGAACTCGTCGCGGGCCAGGTTCTCGATGGTGATCTCGTTCTTCACCTGGCTGCGGGGTTTGCGGGCGTCGTAGAAGAGCTTCCACAGGTGCGCGATCCAGGCCTGCAGCAGAATGAGCTGGGAGGACAGGCGCTTCAACACCATGGGGAGCAGGCCGTCTGCAGGGGAGGGGGGAGGAGAGGAGGGCGGGGTCAGGGTACAGCCTCTCGCCCAACCATGCCTGGTCTTGAACCTCAGCTGTGACTCCATTACCGCAAACCGCTCAAGTGTCACTGACAGTCATATCAGAATTATTCCCAAATGTCACAGAAGACCAACCCCCCCTGACATATGGCCTAGTCAGACAGAGAACAAAAGCAAAACCTCACTAGACTGGTCCACCATTTTGTAAGCACACCAGAGAATGTTTTAAAATGGGTGCTAATTAATTTCCTTCAAGTAATCTCCCTCATGGCCACTTTTTGCCAATGTATTACTCTGGTTTGATACATTTTGCCATTGAAAAGCTGTATAAAAACAGAGAGAAAAACACACAAACTGCGCCCCAACCACCATCATTTCTTTAAAGGTCATCTTTATGCCGTCAATGCCATGTGACCAGATCTATTAATTTGAAAGTCAGTGATACAGATTTATTGTAATTACAATTATTGTCCCGACAAGAACACCTCCAAGCAGGCTTTCATCACACGATATTACCACACGTTTCACCAACAGACAGCAGAGAGGCATTTCAGTGCACTCACAGGTATTGACACAAACAAAACCCTTGAGGGGGGGGGGGGGGGGCACGGAAGGTACTGCTATGCGGTTTCCACTGACGGTAAAAACCCATAAGAAAGTGTATCATGTCCGCATACATCTGTGTGTATAGATATACACAGACTATGTTGAACGTGGCTGCAAGTACGGAGAAAAAGATAGGACATATTTAACGGGAACCAACCACTTTACCTTGAATGGCTGGATCCAAGCGCAGCGTTGAGAAAAAAGCAAAGGGAAAAAAATACATAAGACTGAGACGGAGTGAGAGATGACCTGGATTAATGAGGCGAGGAAGACGAAGGCTAGAGATGACAATGGACAGATGGGAGGATGAAGTGAGAACAAAAATAGCACATGGCACAAGCACAGTGGGTCCCCAACACCATCCTTAAACAACAAACAACCCCAATCTGACCTGAAATTCCACCCCCCTCTTCACATTATCCTTTCCTCCCAGATCAGTTTTATATTTCAGCATTAATCACTCAAAATAAATGTCTTAAGTTTCCCCCTGTAGGGAAAAATCTTATTTGTATTACTTAAGACATTTATTGTTTATTTTTTCCCAAACAATTATTAGAAAGACAGTGATGAAGCGCATACATAATTATCACAGCACACAAGCTCCTCCAAAGCACAGTGTTATTGTCGTGCGTTTACTGTCCACAGAGATGCCCCTGTATGGAGCACTTTACCAGCTTTTTTCCCAAACTCCCCCTCAAGCTCCGCCTGTGTGCCTGTGAGTGGCAGGTCCACCATTTCCATGGTAACCACCTCAGCCAGGGCCTCTTCCCGGGACCACACCACCCGACCTGCAAAGGAAAACTTTTACAAGCAGCTCAAAACCTGAAAATAGACCCCATGTGTTCAGCATAAGAATGAATATGTGGCACCATCGTTACAGTATCGGCTGGTATTTTGCTGACACACCCACTGAGCTGACCTTTTGGCCTCTCTTACCTGGCTGATGGATGAAGGTGAGAGCATGATCCTCACTCTGCACCAGGACCCTGTATCCCACAGAATCATCCTTCTTCAGGAAGGCATGAACATAGAGCTACAAAACAGAATGCAGACACTTGTTACAAGCCTGTTACACTCTCTCCCCAGCCCGTACATCTGTTCCACTTACACCTACACCTCACCATTTCTATTTTGATTACATTTTGTCACTTAGCAGACACTCTTACCCAGAGTGACATAGATCACCGCCCCATACAATCCATTTATACATATGTTTATTGACCCACAAAGACAAAACCTTTCATTTACAAACCCACTTCCCTAACATTTACACTACACAATTCGCAGTGCAATTTGCAGAAGAATGGAGCTTAGTCTTCAGAAAAATAATAAAGCCCCCAAGTTGTCCAGTTAAATGCAAAATAAATAGATAAATAACTCTGGCGGTTTGGGTACAGCGACATCTTGATTTTACCATTTGTTTTTTGCACTTTTTGCCAGGAAAATAAAGAGGATTAATTAGTCTGCAAAGCAGGCAGGACAAAGCACATTTATACTACATGTGGCCCCCAGGCCATGAACTGAAATACATCACTGTGGAAAAAAGTCTCTCCCTCCCTACGTACCTTCTGCGCTTTCCCGCTATTGGGGTCCAGGTGAAAGATCACAGACGTGTCCAGGAGTCTCCGGCCAGAGTCGGCCGCAAAGAGGCCGATGCTGCACGCCTATGAGGAGAGCAGAGAGGAATCACAAACAGCAAACAACTCACTAAATTACTCGGATGACAGCACAGGTGGGCACCTGAATATACAGACGCCCTTATGCCTTACAATTATGTACTCTGAAATAAGAAAAAATATTACCTTGAATGCACTACTATAGGAATGCCATTTAGAGCAAGAAACAGTAATAGAGTCTACAAGTACTGACTGAGGCGCAGTACATACACCAAGAATGACCTGGTATCAATTTTAGCTCCACATTGTGGTAACATCCATTAAAGTATAGAAACAACCTTCTGGAAAACAGAACCAAATCTTATATATATTGGTAAAATTGTGAAAACTTACAGTTTCGTTTACAGGTGACATAACAGCGGCGACAGTTTTCTCCCCAGTTGTTGCGAAAGAGACCAAGAAGGCCTGCAAAATGAACAAAATTTCTGCTTACTTGGCTTGTTATTTACTGAAACATACAGCCTCAAATCTCCACAAATATTATTCAAAACTATCCAATCAAAAAGTTACCCAATCATGTACCAATCATCTCTTTACAGCGGTAGCATGGTAGTAAACTGGAAGTATAACAATAAAAATGCAAGACAAATTGATTATACTAGAAGATATCCTGATACTCTATGCATCGGTCAACAAAGCATCAACTCTACCGGCTGGAATGTCCTTAGAAGCTGAATTATTCCATTGTTGAGCTCTAGCAGGACGTGGTGGTCTGGCCCGAGCCTCAGGAAGAATTGGGAAAGGGGAGGGTGAGCAGGATTGGGCTGGGTGGACATCAGGAACGGCTGGAAACCCGGAGCCACATCCAGATCCAGGGACTGCAGAGGAGGAGATGACCACGGTCAAGGTACAGTCAGAAAACCATAAGACCACACAGCAACCCATGATCAGCGTGTTGAACTAGACTCAATGGGCCTCATTCACCAACAATTCTATGAACACATTTCTTAAGACTTTCTTTAATACATTTTTATGAACATTCTGGCATTCACAAATGTTTTTTTTACTTGTGAACAGAAGCTCAGAACGCAAACATCAGTTAATCCCGAAGTGTTTGTAAAAAAACATTTTAAAGAAAGTAAGTATTTGTTTGTAGAGTGATCGGTGAATGAGGCCCGATGTTCATTTCCACGGATAGTTGTTACGTTATGATAGAACTGTACTTTAACCGACGTGTTTGTAGTCCTTTCCAATAATCTTCTATATGCACTTATTGTACGTCGCTTTGGATAAAAGCGTCTGTCAAGTGAATGTAATGTTGTACCTGGAGGAGGACCTGGTTCATCTCAGCAGGTTCATCAGACAGCAGCGGCAGTGTGTGAAGGGACTGAGTGCTCGGGTCCACACACGTGAGGATCCCGGCACCTACGACCACACAGCTGGCCTGAAGGCTGGACAACCATGGCGCTTCCACAGACCTCTGAGCAAGGCAATCACACCCAGTCCAACCCATTAGACTTATCTGCACAAGCCTTCACATCATGACTCAGTCAATGTACTGGGTTTACAAACCCTAACCTGATGGTAAACTACAATGAAAATGATACCATTGTTGAATTGCTTCTCGCTGAAGAACCAAGGGCACTAATGTGATACCTGTTTCATGATCTCTCCATCCTCGATGTTGTATTCAATGATGGTGAGGTAAGATTGCGGGACAAGTCCAAGAACGTAGACTTCGCCATTGCCCCCAGAGTACACTGCCTGGTACTGCACAGTATCACTGCGTGATGACACAATATGACACAATGTTGAATAACAGGTTTATAACCTTTTAATGGGCATAGAACTCAGAGAGAAAAAGAGAAAAGACCACTCCAGAACTAGTCCAGTAAATTAATGCTTTCTCTTCATTAAATGTTTCTAGAGTTCATAAGAAATTGACATTCCATGAGTTGGCAGTAGCACTTAGTTCCCCAACTGGAAACCATTAAAATTGTATGCAACCATTTTGGGGGTTCAATCCCAAGTTGGCCATTACAATAATGCACTTAATTTCCATGTTACATTTATTCCAGGTATTCTGAAGACCTCCATGTCCTTTACAGACGGCTGTGTGAACAAGGGTTGAAGAGCAAGGTCTTTAAAATGTAAAATATTCCCAAATTGAGCAACATTGGGCTAGTGCTACCATGTTGAGTTGAACAGCTTTGACAATACACTATCCTTGGCAGAGCAGGTGATCAGATCGGGTACTGTACCTACCCATCAGGAAGGTTCTCCACCCATTTCTGATGACCATTGGAGAGGTAGTGAAGGGAGAGAGCTGTTTTCTTTACGACAGCAATGTACTTCACAGTGTCCTGCATCCCAATAAAACCAGCAGCCTGGAAACTGAAGAACAACAGAGTGTGAGACATCACAGATGTGGCTCTGAACTTCCAGGTTCAAATCCCAGATTGGGCACTGCCATTGTGTAAACCAAACTGCTGCCAGTGAATATAAGTGATGTCACCATCACATGACTGCTGACATTTCTACTGAGCCTTCCAATAAGAAGTTAAGCACCTGCCAGTGTCCAGCACCACCTCCCAGTTCAGGCCCCCAATGTTGGACTCCCAGGAACGCAGCAAGCGGCCATTTCCAGCTACCACCACCGCATCTGAAGGGGAGCAGTAGAGTCAAACAATCGCAGTAATGTCAAACATAAGACATCTGTAGGCAATGGTGTGGGCCTGCTATCACAGTATTACTTGCATTCAAAACTGGGAATGGGAGGTCGGAATAAGAACCTGATTTTTATTGATTTCTCTGTTCAGGATGGTTTCACTTACATTGTGCACGTTTGAGTTGGGTCAATCACATTTCAATCGAAGAAATTAATTAAAATACAATTCCTGAATTGAAATATTTTCATAGAACATTACATTCGTTCATCAATTGCTTAACTGAATTCAAATTCAATCTACAAATTGACTGAATTTAAATGGAATGGACTCCATCACTTGCTCCAGCGTACCCTGTCCATGGACCAACATTGTGTCGATGTGCCCTTCTGGTCCTGTCTTGTCCACATGTCTCCAGACTGTGGGAGAAGATTTCAATTAACATGTATATACCTTTCACATGATTCACAAAAAGGCTTGGAATAAAGTCAGTGAAGTCACAGTCCAGCAGTACACTGCAAGGTAAAATGTATATATTGTATACCATTATGTTTCAACCCTTTAAAATCTGGTTAAAACATAAAATGGGTTTCAAAAACTGTTTCTGGGTCGTGACGAGATTTCCAATTGAAAATGTGCACGTTCTTCTCCCATTACTTACGGAGGTCTCCTGTCCTGGAATTGATGGAAGCGATAATATTCTTCTCAGTGGCAAGAAGCAACCTTTTCGACGCCTGGGACTGGGTATCGAAATACGCAAAGCGCACATTGCCTACATATTGCTGTCTCCTGCGAAACAGAAAAGATCATATAAGTGCAGTGGCGGAAGAATGTGAGAAGGTGGTTCATTCATGCTGCGTTTGTTGCTTTAATGTAACCGCTAAATAACAAACCCGGTGCAGATTCCGGAAGAATGTGGTTGCGCACAAAGTCAGTTGAGTCCAGAGCAGCTAGGACTACATAGCTCGATTTATTAACTGGTATAATGCTAGCTAGTTCAAACCGTGCTTTATAGATAGCTAACGTTGGGTGCATGAATTTAATCGGAAACTGTGGATGCTCGTTTACTAGCTGGCCAGCTACTAACGAGTTAATGTTGTCTTGCTAAACACATACACCAATAACCTTCACGAAATGAATGGCACAACAATCGGCTAGTTAGCTAGCTAGCTAGCTGTGAATAGTGGACGCCGGCATGTTTGACAGCCTGTCTCAGTTTTGTACCTGCAGATTTAGCCCTGATCATCAGTCAATATAGACATGTTTCGTGTATTTTAACATGTGATGGTGTACTCACCAGTCAAACTTCCCAACCTGATCCTCGAAAACAGCGGAGGTAAAATAAAATAAGTGAAACAAAAGCGTTACCCAAACTGTAAAATGAGCCATTCTGCGACGGACAAATTAAATCCTCCAATGGCCCACAATGCCCCAACAATAAAAGCCCGAATTCTGTGGTAAAAACCAGATGTCTCAGTGGTAAAAAAGTGCCTGACAGAGTATTTGTGCACTAAAGAGGAGTATGTATTTTACGGTAATGTATATACAACCTAAGCGTAATTGCTAGTTCAATACAACTACTTTGTATTTAAATGTAACCACGAACAACAGGAAACAACAGGATTTTCTTAAATCTCCGGTCTTACGTTATTTTGCAGTCAGGCAGGTCATTGGCTTCCTATTTTCCAGACAGGACCGTCATTATTTTTTGTTGCCTCGATATTTGTAGCCATAGCGGAGTGGGGATCTTCTGATGACTTTGGTTGTTTTTAACGTGCAGTATAAGAAGATACTGCGACGAAAATGTAAAACAGCAGTTGGCTACGTAGACAGTTTAAATGTTTTTTAACTTACTTATTCTGTAACAATTTTGTCTTCTAACTGATGCTGGAAACTATATTCACCATCTTCATTTTAAGTGTGATCCATGTTCAATTTTGTATAACAATTGGATTTACATTAGTCAGATTTCGTGTCGGATTGATTGCAGTTTAGCACGGCGGGGCATACTTTTGATTCGAACAAATCAAAAGTATGGCCCTTGGAAATTGCAATAAATCTGACCCCTTTAACAGGAATAACGTAAGTAGTTATTTTTCAAAACAAATTCCGGTGTTTTAACGTTTCTATTTAGTGTTATCCACCCTGTTCTTTCCCTAAACCACCACTCTTTCGGTCCACAAGATGGCAGCAGAGTACTTATTCTAAACACTGTTACACGAGCGTTACTGTATTTTCGAATGGGTTTTGACAGCCATACCAGTAATACCATTGACAGTAATACCAACCCCACCCTGTGAAAATTTAAATAAAAAACTTGACTCCAAGTTTCCATCAAATACGTGCTTGTTCTAGTATTTATGGCTGTACTTACATCAACTGAAGTGAACAGATTCCATGATGTATTTTTGAGTGATTTAAAGTGGATGTCTGCCAACATATATTTGACCATCGCAGAGCATGTGAGCCCACCAGCCCTATGGAGCCTGTGTGTAGCGTCACCCCTCACTGTCCCGCTATCCCATCATGTTTGCTCCATCCGTTCTGTCTCCATGATTGAACTGTTTGAGACCCCTGTGTAGAACTCTACTGAATGATATTTCAGTATAGGGACAGTTGGGACTATTCAATGACATATGTCCTTAATGGGGGTGCGACGCTGGTGGTGAAAGATAAAAATGTCTGCTAGCTTTTATCACAGCGAAATGAGACCGCCGTAATCTGTGGTTCACTGGTGGTCCACACAGTGAAACGTATGTGGATGCTAGCAGGGATCTTTACCAAACAGCCAACCGTATTCCCTGTAAATGTGTACATTTTAGTATTTCACAAGCATTATGTCCTCGGCTCCAGAACCGAAGTTTCATTGTCAGAGCTTTCATTTCTCTAAAGCGTGAAGGCATTGAATGACCTCAGGCTGTCACGATAGAATGTGGCTGAATTTACTTTGCAATGTTAGCTTGCCCTTACCTGAACTTACCCAAGAGCACAAGGATTTTAAGAATGACAATTACAAGATAACAATTAACCAGAACTGAAGTAGTCTCATAGCTTTAAAGTGCTGTCTGAACCATTATCCTCTCTTTGTTTCTCTTTTATATAGAAAGAGGAATGAATCATGTAATGATTAACATTGTGACCTCATCATTTAAACATTATTAATTATTTTTAAATTAATATAATTATTTAAACTTTTATGTACAGATTTGTCTATATTGATTCAATCGTGTTGATTCAAAAGAAAGAAAATTGTGTGTGTGTGTGTATGTACATACACATACTGTATGAATATCTATTCACAGTTTTTGATTAGTAGAACAAAGGTCCCTTTGGATTGATTCTTAATGCATCCTAAATTGCTGTGTCAGAGTTCAGAGAGTGCTCTGGGGTCACTTCCTGTGGCTCAAGGCTGCTGACAGACTCCCACTGTGTGTGTTATTGATCAACAGTGGCAGAAGCCCGTGTGCTCCTGACTCATATTTATACGGCCGTGACTCAGATGCTGAACCTGCACGGCCCTCGGCCCTCTGCCCCAGCGTCGGACTGCGAGCCCAGACCCAGGCCCAGGGGGGCGTATGTTTGGACAGCAGCATTGAGCATCAATCTGGGCCCCCGCTCGCAGTCTCTCCACCCCCCTTTTGGTCAATGGCCCACAGCTGAAATTATGCATTAATTTCCCCTGCACCTCCCCCATCTCATGGAATCTCATAGCCCTTGTTTCCTCTGTGCGGAGTTATAGGGAGATTCCCTGTCTTTTGTCCTTTACAAATATGTAAAGCAGATTTCCCCACATCAGCTGGGATTTGACTCAGCTGATCTCTGTCAGGTCCAAGTGTTCTTTATGGAGCTCCTGGGATGCTCTTCTCCAACAGCTTCCATCTCAGCATGTTTCCACAAACGGGATCAATCGTGCCATCGATGTTTAGGGAAAATGTGTGAATGCTTTTGTCCAAAATCGCTGTACAATCTCAGAAGTCTTGTTCTAGTAGCCATTGGTTGACTTTAACACTGCAATATACAGTTAGTGTAGTAACACTGATATTGGAGTAAAAAAAAGAAAGAAGATAATCTGCCACTTAATAGAATGCCTATTTCCTGTGCATGCCACATGTACTCAATCATGCTCCCTGTGTCAATGAGCACATTGTCATATTGGCAGTTCCATGTTCTTTATGAATGGGAAATCACATCAGTTATAAATGCAACACAGAACAGTCCCGCAGCTTTAAATGAAAAGTCTAGGCATTCTTGAATGAAGATACCCAGCTGTTGAAAAATGAAAAACAGAATAGATTTTAGAAGACTGCACAAAATGAAAGAAAGTGTGTAAATGAGTAGTCTATAATAATATAACATTTGCATATTTCTATAACTTATCATGTAGCCGCAAATATTTTGATTCGTGATAGACTCAAAGTAGACAAATAATAAAAACTATTCTATATACTATATCTTCAATATGTATAAGAAATTATGGATTCCTCTGGTAGATTCCTCTTCTTGGTCATCTGCGCACGCCGTTTTCGCGGCTGATTGAATTTGTTTTACCGAGACATTTAATTGGCCGGCTTGGCCAGCTGTTGGACTGGAGAAAGGATTTGTCGTTTGCAGCAAACAGCATCTCATTCTAATCTTAAACTGTAATGTTTTTTGCAGGTGTTCGGGTAGGCTACCAGAAAGAAAACACACCGACCTCCTGTAGGGAATCTGTATAAACACTAAACAAGATGTATCTTCTGTTTGACTTACAAAGTATTGAAAGCACGGAGTCTTTAAAATAGGAGATTGCAAACATAGGCTACCCGTGATTAAACGATGTTCAAAAAAGTGTTAGTTAGGCCTATTGAATTGTATGTGTATTGAAAGAGAATGAATAACAATTGAATGCGAATCTAACCTCACAGTATGACTTTATTTTACCCATTTGAAAAAGACGCTTATCGCAGTAGTTTCCACCGCGGTCGTTGAAATATAAGCAAGTAACGGCACGTTGGAGAGGTATCTAGACGCTCCGCGGTCCAAGACATGCTGAGTAATCTTTTCAAATGATATTTTTGACCTGAGTGGGTGTGTCTAACGTGAGTGTTCTCCTCCCAAACCGGATCAAAGGAGGAGTTTTTCTTACCGATGCTCTACTTTGACAAATAACAGCATTTTCCACTACTCTGAGCACATGGGTTAAAACTTATTAGTAGGCTACCAATTATTTATTCTATAGCCAAAAACAATAAAATTTATGAGCACATTTCTCATAATGGAACAAAAGCTGTGTGCAATTGTGGAGTTGTGTGACTGATACAATCGCAGATTCCTTGACCTTTTAAAAAACCTTTTCTTTCTATAACTATACGATAGACTACATTGAAAGAGATTGGCAGAATAGTAAACATTTTAATCTTTTAAATGACTCGGTTTCAGTACCGTTTCTTGTCACTCAGCAACTGAAAATAATGGATTTGAGGCTCGCTGCTGTGCTATTCGTATTAATTAACGGGATTCACGCTACGTCTCGTTCTGGAAGGAGTCTTCAGCCTTACATGTAAGTAACTTGCCGTTAGAGCTACCGGCAACTAAACCAAAGCGGAACTTTGAGGACGCCTCAATCATACTTATTTATGATTCCATATACCATGACATTTGTCTCACCAGGATATATTTGACTAAGCATATTTAAATAAATTAATATAGGCTACTTATATGCAATAATATCCTATGTTGCTCGATGTGTGAAATGCAATTGATAATAATATTAGTAGCCTACATGATAGACTAGAGAGCTGACGTTTCGCATGGTCAGCGACTCTAAAGTTGTAAGTGGTGTGTTTTTGTCAAATGAAAACATAGCTATCCAAGTAGCATAGCACATATCAAATATAAGCAGGGCATATAGACTCAAACAAGCACACAGTGGTTACTATATGTAGTTATTTGTAGTTACATGCTGACTGGGTATTTATTATTCCTTTAAAAATGACCACAAATAAATATAATCAATCGTTAAAAATAATAAATAATCGTGTTTTAATAATAATTTCAAAACACAAAAAGTGCAAAATTATTTAAGTTATGATACCCAAGTGATTTGTTATTTCGCTTCAGTGTAAAACAAATAGCTAGGCAATGTCTTGGTGTTGATGTTACAGGCTGCAATAGGCTAATGATGATTTGACATTACCAGTGTCCATGCTTGCTCATGGTTTTACGAATCAAATGTATTTATATAGCGCATTTGCCTATTTGTAGCATATTTGTCACAATAGCTAGGCTAATTTGGGGTTGGTACCATAACACTTTAACAAGACAAGCATAACCTCGTATTAATGTTGTGTTTACATTGGGAAAGTAATATAAATTAATCCACATAATAAAGTGGATTCAGACACATTGGTACTGTAGTCATACGTAATGGCCCTGTCACGCTATTGCGTATCGTACTAGCGTATGCCACCGTATGAAAAATATCACTCATACGCTGATATACGCTGACATACGCTCGGGGTACGTTAGGCATAGGTTGTATACGTTTCAAGCACGGTCGCATACGGTGGCATACGTTGGCATACGGCGAGGCACAAAAAGTTTTTTAAGCATGCTTAAAAAATGTGTGCATATTCGGACCTATGGTTTATTCGCTAAGCATACGCTGGCCATACGCTATTTTCAAGGGCTTTTTGTGCGTATGAAAATTATTTTATGAATTTACATACGCAACTCATACGTTTCTCTCATACGCAATAGTGTGACAGGGCCATAAGACGCATCAAAACACCGCATGACATTAATCGAATCCTTGACTTTTGCAAGTCAGATGCAGCTGCAGAGACTCTCCACATCACTGTTTTGCGCGCCAGGATATTCTAATGAGCCTATAGACTACAGCAATATATTTATAGTTTTTGCCTGTAGCCTAATTGATAGATCTGCAAATGGTTATTTGTGTATTCTCGCCCGGCCACAGCTCTTCTTAGAGCTGAAAGACGCAGAGCAGAGCAGTTTAAAACAGTTGGAAGCAGTGAAAGATGTGCGAAGCAGCCAGAGGCGACACGATCTGGTGAGGTGTGCAGAACGTGCTGTCGGCTACCCCATTTCTACAGGTCTACCCCTATAACCAGAAGACAGACCTCACCAGACAGAATGAAACAATTAGCAACATAATCGCATGTCTGGACGCGTCCGTTGCCCTTTTTGCCACGGGATTCGCCAGAGGGCTCAGTGTTCATGACCGTTTCTCCCCACGCAGCGCGCAGGCAAGAAAGCGCAACTGTCACGTTACGGCTGTAGCCCATTTCTGTTAAATGTATTCCAGACAGGCAAATGCATGGCAAACAGCCGCTCAGCATCCCTATTTGCAAGCATTGTAGTAGGCGGACTATCTGTTGTCTGTTGTAATTTTCATACAAACAAAGATATTTTCCACGGCTACCGCAAAAAGAAGCCATATGTGCGGGGATTATGTTTCCGTGGGCTGAAGGAAACGACGCCAGATCATATTACCCACGTTCAAATGAGTGTAGCGCCAGTCACTCAGAATTTCATATGTGTTAAAGTTAACAATGAGATGCTCTAGCACACATTTTCCACGCGTTCTTTATTCATTTATGTACTTATTTATTGTTAAATATGTCTTGAATATATATATATATATATATATATATATATATATATATATATATACGTGTAATGACAGACCTACCTTACAGAAGGCACAACAAACTCGTATCACATTGTGTTACAATGTTCTTGAAAACAGGAATGACTTTGATACCTGAGCAAGTCAACAGTCATCACATCCTTCCTAATGATATTCCCATTATTTTGGTGTCTGTCGGTTTGGAATCTGCCAAGATAACATGTAACATAAAATCCCTAAACATTTGTGTTCTTTGCATTGGAAACCTTGTGTGCCAAGCTCAGAGACATTAACTGTATTGTGCTTTACACTGTATTTTTCTTGACACAGAGGACCAGGTAGAGTAGACATTATGGTGTGTCTACTGAACTTTTAAAAGCACAGGACTTACGCATTGCTCAGAGATGTCTCGACCAATCAGTCAGAGATGTGCAAGCATTATCCTATATGTGAGTCTTTGTCATATGCCAAGTCCTGTTCAGCACAAGTGACATCTTGAAGCCTGTCTAATTTTAAGCTTGGGTAACTTGCTGAAAACACTTTTTTGGAAGGAGATCTATTTTTAATAGAGGAAATTCCCCAGATAACTTTAGAACGACTTTTAAGAACAAATTAAATATGTATGCCATTTTTTCTGCACCCTACACTCGCATTTGACTTGAACAAAAGGGTATCAAGTTCAACAGTCTGAATGTCCTTAGTTATAAATACCAGCTGTTCCTTTTTAAATTTGATTGACATTGATTGTCACTGTTGTTATTTTGGTAAAATCAAATTTAACATGCACTTTCAATTTACATTTGAACTGAGTTTACACAGATTAATTTAATCTTTCAAAAACATTTTTGGACTGAAAGCATACATAATCACATAATGTGTTCCATTTTTTTCAGCTTAAGCTAAATTATATTTCTCAACAAAATTGCCTGTCATTTCACTGTGGGAACCTTCAGAAGATGGATCAGTTTAAATTGTATTGTAAACAAATGCATATTTATAAGACTAGAACAGATTTGTCAATGGAAGGTGTGTAACGGTTATGGCAGGTAAATGTTTTTCTTCACAGGCCCAGCGTTACCATGGGTACCGTACCATGGTTGTCATGGAGAAATTATTGTCATTTATTTTATTTTATTTTTTATAATTTGGCGCCCAACACGGGACTGTGTGTGTCCAATTCCCACCCCAATTTGGAATGTCCAACTGTGCCCCCAACCATGTTCATGAAGCAACCCCACTCGGGTATCATACCTCAGTGCAGGTCCAAGGCTTTCCTTCAAAACACGCGGCTCAGCCACCTGTTTCTCCCAATGTACCGAGATGATTGTCATTTTGAGAGAAGCACATTGGTCTAAATGAGGCGTAGGAGTTTATTGGTAATTGCTGTTCTCTGTGGCCCCCTATAGGCCGAATGTGTGTGCAGATCAGGAGCTGATGCTGTTTGCAGAGAGGCAGCCCTGCGTCCAGGCTTTCACGCGTATGGTCAAGGTGTGGAAGCAAGGCTGCTCAGGGCAGGTCTGGTGCATCGGCTATGTTTGGTGGTGTGTCCCCCCCCCCCCCCCCCCCATACTCTGAGTCACACCACTCTCCCGTTAAGCTACTCCCTTGGTCCCTGCCTCCATATTTTCAACCTGCATATTTTTTGTCATTCACTCAGTAATTCCCTCACTCGCTTGTCTAGTCATCCACTCATACCATCTCCTCATTCAGTCACACATTCTCGCATTCACTCTCATTCAGTTGCTCTCTCATTCAGTTGTTCTCTCACTCACTCACTCACACACTCACACACTCACACACTCACACACTCACTCACACACTCACTCACTCACTCACTCACTCACTCACTCACTCACTCACACACTCACTCACTTACTCACTCACTCACTCACTCACTTCAATCACTCTGACCATACTCTCATCCAATGACTATTGGTCATGCTTCAGTGCATTTCATGCACACACGGGCGCACACATTCACACACATTAACACACGGACACACACATGCACACACGGACATACACATTCACACACATTAACACACGGACACACACATTCACACACGGACACACACATTCACACACGGACACACACATTCACACACAGATGTGCATGCATCCGCACGCACACACACACCTTTTTTTTAAAGTACCATTTAAGGGTACAATATTACCATCCCGCATCCTGTGTTGTCTGATGGTTTTTTATTGGTTGTCAAATAATTAACGCTAATATGGTAACGGTCCGTTGTGTCTCAGGAGTAAAAATGAGTGAGTTGGACATATGGCCCAAATCTCTCCCACACTATTGCTCTTCTCCCCCCCTCCCCCCCCCCCCCTCACCATCAACAATTAACCCCATTCTAAAATAGCCTGTAGCTGCTCGCCTGCCCTTTCCTGAGACAGAAAGGTTGTAATGGGTGAGGGCCAGGGTCAAATTCCTGTTCACTTCTAGGGGTAAAAACAAAAAGCCGTATTAGGAGGCTGGCTTTTAAATAGTAATAAATAAATAAAACACGGCTCTCGGTTAGCAAACAAGTGTTTTTGTAAGCTGCAGCACGGTACTAGTTTTCAGGACATTTTGGAGAACTGGGGGACAGGATTGGATAGATTATTGTCGATGGCGGTTTTATCCAGAAAGCGTTGGCATGGATGAGCTGGCAGGTTGATTCCAGTGAAATCCAATCCATGGCCCTCTGTGTGTTTGGAAAGGGGGGGGGGGTGGTGTACTGGGAACAGTGAGCCGAAAGCGATATCTCTGTTGAGTTGAGGATTATTAAAGTTCTAAAACGCTTCCCGAATCAAACGGGGGAAATTTGGTCTCCCAGAATGATCAGAATAGCGGTATTGTGGCGGGTGATCAGAGCGGACCGCTCTGTTTAATGAGCGTGTGTGAAGCCAGCAGGAGGGGGGCGAGGTGAGGCTCCGCAGGCAGAGATAAGGGAAGGCTCAGCTGTCCGTGCACAGGCCCCGATGCCTCCCGCGCAGGTCGCTGGAAGTGTCTGGATGTGTTTAGGGATGTGAGTCCACGGGCCGCCTATAGATGCTGACACTAACACCAAGGTGCAAGTTTTCACATCATCCTGTGTGCATACTGTATTTAAACATCCTGTGCGCATACTGTATTTAAACATTCTGTGCGCATGCATACTGTATTTAAAAGTTCAGAGGAATTACCCCTCCCCCCCCTCTTCTCTCCTCCCCACTGTGGCTGGTTAATCCTATCAAAGTTCTCTGTACCTGGCTCTGGTGTTGCATGTTTGTATGAGTCAATAGTGCTACAGTAAGTGCGGTGATGCAGCCTTGGCCGACCGTGGAACGGAATCCCTCGTTATGACATAATCGGCAATACCATCGCCCGGAGACGGAGGATTTCAGTCAGCAACACATTACCCACCGCAGTATTCCCCAGCAACAGTTTGATCGAGCACTGAAACTCTGCCCCAACCTGCTGCGCCAGATGGGTGGTCCTCCAGCACAGTAGTTTTTGGCGCTCAGATGGTGACTTTCAGATTTGAGAAGAAGTTGCTTGACTGCCCGTGTTTTGGAGGACGGAAGTGCTGCACCGGTCTATGTTATTGTTGAATAGGGAGTGGATGATTCAGTTTAGGCATCCATGCAACACAGGTGACAGGAAGGTTTGCACATCGCCCTGTCTAAACCAATATCGACTCCCTCAAAGAGTCCATTTCTGGGGCTATCGCTCTCCTGCATGTCACGAAGGGAGCACTTCCTGTTTAGTGTACTGAGGTTACAGTCCCAGTGGAAAACTGCCTGCTCAACTGAAGCTCAATTTGCATTTAGAACTGCATGTGACATGTCCACATCAGGTCAACGAATTCAAAGACAAATATTTAAATTCTAGTGGTTTATGTGAACGCACCTGCACAGTTGTTTATTTCAGTCTTAGAAAGGTCCTAATAAGGCCTAATATCTTGACTGTGTGATCTGAAGATCTTTGTTTTGCCCAAGGCTAATCTGATTTTACTCTGCTTTACTCTACACGCTTTTTTTTGCAATATTTCTTTTTAAAAATCTGTGGTAAAGATTTATAGTAATTGTGCTCTTATCTCTGCCTTTAGGATAAAAACAGGGTTGTGTAGCTATTTTCGTGAAATATCCACACACAAAGTTTTCCCGGCCTCTTAAGTTGTCAATGTAATGTAAGGCCATTGACAACAAAGGCAGCGTTCTGCAAACTTCTCCTCAGTCTTCCAGCCCCATCTAGGATGGTAAGAAGGTTCCAGTAGCTCCGTTTGCACTCCCAGCGAACATTTTGTTGGTACCCAGAATATTCTTGGAATGTTAAGTTAAAGGTTCCTGACACTCTAAATCTGCCTGGCTGTCTTTTGAATTTGAATGTCTTTTGAAGTGACAAGGGAACATTGAAGGAACTGCAGTTTTGTTTTTGTGTTTACACAATTTGAATTGCAGACAGCCATTTGTAATAATTTTTTTGGGAAAGTTCAATAAATCTGCCATGGCAGGACTTAGATCTGGAACATTCTTAAAATAATATTAACTCTAATATAATCCTCTGTGGTGTTTTTTCTGTGACAAAACGACAACCATTGGAAGAAAAATATATAGTCTAAGACTTTTTTGGGAATGTTATCTCATAACCAAATGGGAATGCAGACAGAATGTTCTCTGGAATTCTTGAAACATGATGTGTTTGCTAGACACTGGGGTGTCAGTCTTCCAACATTACATTACATTACAGGCATTTAGCAGACGCTCTTATCCAGAGCGACTTACACAACTTTTTTTTTTTCAAGCATATTTTACATAGTATCCATATATACAGCTGGATATATACTGAAGCAATTCAGGTTCAAGTACCTTGCTCAAGGGTACAACAGCAGTGTCCTACCTGGGAATCTAACCTGCAACCTTTGGGTTACAAGGCCAGTTCCTTAACCATTATACTACACAGCCACAGTGCAGTTGCAGAACCCTTAGTAAAGGTAGCATACCTGTGTGGACAGTGCCACTGTGCTTGTGGACTGCGTCGGCGACTGATTAGCCACTCAATCAGTGAAATATGTGCTAGCTTTGTCCTATGGGCCTTTGTCATATGTGAAGTCTTGTTGGGCACAGGTGACATCTTGAAGTCTCTTATTTTAAACTCAGGTAACTAGCTGGACTAGCTCTTCTCATCCTTCTTCTCAATCTCTCCATATACATCCTCCTCTCTCTCTCTCTCTCTCTCTGTCTCTTTGGGGCCTTCTTTCAAACCGCAGCCTAATCTCTCGCATTCTCCACTGCACTTAGCATGCGCGTAAAGCTGGAACTCGCTTTGATGACTGGCAAGGCATCAATTAGAGGCCATAAAGAGGGAGCGCTTAGCTTAGCGCGGCGTGTAAGTGATGGTTGGAGCTGCGCAGCGCCGGGTGAAACTACAGGGAGACTCAGGGAGACTGAGCCAGAATCAGCGACTGGCCCAGGGAGGTATGCGTGCGCCCCTTCTTTAGGATACGGAGTCCATTAACTCCCAGGCATCCAGTAATTCTGCGACAGACTCTCTCGCCTCTCATTTTACAAGTGGAGCATCAAAGAGGGTAAAGTGCAAAGCACCCCCTGAGCGCAGCATATGTCAGCAATGATCGTAACCCACCTCCTCCCCTCGACAAACAAAACATGTGTGACAAAATGGCAGACGCTTAAATGGAGTGGGTTCCTTCTTTCCCACACGCAGTTCTCATGCCTTCTCCATCATCATGCCGGTCGAAATTTTAACATTAAATTGTTCAAAAATATCAACTTGAAAAAATGCCATGTAATGCAATCTTATTTTTCCACAGTGTTTGTATTTATATCAGTGTTAATGCATGTGCAAATGTCCCCTGTGTTGCTGTAGGACAGCCTACTATACGGGCTACAGACAGGTGTACAGACAGGACTACCAGACCGTGTACAAGTGCTGTCCTGGATGGTCACAGCTCAACGGAGAGGCGGGATGCCTTTATCGTAAGTTTCCCCTCTGCTTTCACAGACATGCTACTGCTAACCCGCGTCTGCCCTCTCTTCCTCTATAACAGTCTTCTAGAGCAGACAGCCCTCCTTATGTACTCTTTCACTTTATTCAGACAGGGAGAAACAGACAGGGTTATAGATAGAGATGGGATCGCAGTACGTGGAAAGTGCCATGCCGGGGAATCGAACCCCTGGCCACATGGGGGCATTTGTATATATGGACTGAGAGTCGGCTCCCCGATGGACTGCACCATATGGTCTCTCCCATTGCCCTCTTTACCAGTTCCGATTCTGCATGATTGACATAATAGTCTTGGGCGGATTTGTCCTTAAAAAAAAATAGTTGAAAAAAAATAAATAAATTGTTGAGTAGAATGCTGTCTGTAGCAGCAGCGAGCACATGGAGGTTGTCAGAGGTCAAAGGTCAAGAGGTCCTGACTTGACTGTCCTCGTTGATAAGTGTCAGCACACGGTCGTTAGCGCTTCAGCATTGGGCCGGGCCTGCACATTCTGTCTGGAAAACCTCAAATGAAAGGGAGCAGGCTATGAGATCCGTCTCATCATTTATAAAAAGAGAGAAAAGGCAGAGAGTGAGGAGTTGAGCAGAGCAGGTGTTCTCCGGCTGTTTGTCTGGAGCGAGAGAGATGGGATGAGGGAGAGGGAGGGGGCAGGGGTGTGCTAGGTGTCTCACGCTGCAGCTCTTTGATTCACACACTGGTTCCTGCAGCATCCTCTTCTTGATAGTCAATGTTGGTTGTTCACGGATGTCTGGATGGAAACAACAAGATTGTCTCGAGGTGGCAGGAGTTGTTTAGATAAGGAAGAGGACTCTGGGGGACTTTAACAAACCTGTGTTTGACCAAGAGCTTTAGAGTGTTATTTGTCATCAAATGTTGTTTGACGACAGCGATTGATCTGCAGAACCATCTTGCTGTTTTTTTTATAAATGGACAATAATATAAAAAAGCTTGAGGAAGTCCAGCTCCACAAAAAAGCACATATTATGAGCAATCAGGGGTGTGCAGAGTACCTGTACTTGTATTTGTTCAAGCGACAAAATTATCTGTAGCTGTCTCTGTGTTTGAATAGTAAACAGGAAGTCAGTGGGCATAATTTAAACATCAGCCCAGTTTGGCTCTATTTAATATGTGGTGGTAAATATCTCTGGACAACATTTAATAAGTTAAAATGCTGCAGGCTTTAGCAGTTTGTGGTATATGGTCGTACAGGTTTCCAGTAACAGTGTTAATGGGTTAACCCTGTGGCAGCCGGCTGTGGATTTGCGCAGCATACCAGGTTTTGACTGTGGGATTTGTTTGTTGTGCTCAGCAGTGGCACCAGGTTGGTATTAGGAATACTGTGTGTGCTGTGGCAGAGAGTGGCAGTTATAGAACTGATGAGAGGGCCATAATTTACTGACAATTCTTAGGACTAGAGAGGGTTTTCACCTCAGACGTGACACTGTTATATTGTGGCTCTTGTGTTTAGGATCATGGCTCGCAGCCAGAGAGCCAGCTACGCAGAGAAAAGATATTGCCCTTTTTACGTAACACCCCACCACCTCCTGTTCACCATTCAACATCATTAAGTGCTTATTTGAATTATGTTTCCTCAAAGCATAATACTTTACGTCATTAAGTACCCATTTCATGTGCTTCACAGAAGTAGTATTGTTTAGTGTTAGATTGATAAGATTTTTCTGCGGCTGATCTTCTGCCTTGATCAGAACGTGCCCTGTATCCCTTTGATGAAGATGGTGAGGTTATCCTCGTAATGGCACTGCAGAGTTCCTGGGCCTGGTGGCCCTCCTGGTCCAGTCCAGTTTCTATCAAAGGGCTTAGCTCTGTGCCTGTGAAACTTGACTGGAAGCCTTTGATAGGATTTTACGCCAGTGGAGCCGAGTCACATAGCCTGCATACCTCAGACAGCACAGCACCCCCTGACAAAGATCAGACCCTTCCCAGCACAAACAACCCCCTACACCACCCCTGGGCAAAAATCCCCCTCTGTCTCCTTCTCACAGGATAATGATCATGACACCTCCCCACAAACACATACAAAATACAAACACACACAGGCGCACGCACGCACGCACACACGCGCGCGCACACACACACACATGCACGCGCGCATGCACACGCACACACACACACACACACACACACACCCAGACACGGACATACGCACACATTGGTCACACACCATTCACACACACATACCCATATGCACACACACACACAGACAGGAACACACACACGCACAGAGACACGCACGCACACACGCACGCACACACACACGCACAGAGACACGCACACACACACACACACACACACACACACACACACAGACACACGCACACATTCTCCACCCCCTGATTTGTTTTTGCCCAGGCTGTGAGTTGTGTGTACCAGGGGTAAGATCTTGCTCGGGTAAGATGGAGGCGCCAGGGGAACTCGGGTAAGATGGAGGGGCCAGGGGAACTCGGGTAAGATGGAGGGGCCAGGGGAACTCGGGTAAGATGGAGGGGCCAGGGGAACTCGGGTAAGATGGAGGGGCCAGGGGAACTTGGGTATGATGGAGGGGCCAGGGGAACTCGGGTAAGATGGAGGGGCCAGGGGAACTTGGGTATGATGGAGGGGCCAGTGGAACTCGGGTAAGATGGAGGGGGTAGGGGAACTGGGGTATGATGGAGGGGCCAGTAGAACTCGGGTAAGATGGAGGGGCCAGGGGAACTTGGGTAAGATGGAGGGGCCAGGGGAACTCGGGTATGATGGAGGGGCCAGTGGAACTCGGGTAAGATGGAGGGGGTAGGGGAACTGGGGTATGATGGAGGGGCCAGTAGAACTCGGGTATGATGGAGGGGCCAGTGGAACTCGGGTAAGATGGAGGGGCTAGGGGAACTCGGGTAAGATGGAGGGGCTAGGGGAACTCGGGTAAGATGGAGGGGCTAGGGGAACTCGGGTAAGATAAGGGGCTAGGGGAACTCGGGTAAGATAGAGGGGCCAGGGGAATTTGGGTAAGGTGGAGGGGCTAGGGGAATTCGGGTAAGGTGGAGGGGCCAGGGGAATTCGGGTAAGGTGGAGGGGCTAGGGGAATTCGGGTAAGGTGGAGGGGCCAGGGGAACTCGGGTAAGGTGGAGGGGCCAGGGGAATTCGGGTAAGGTGGAGGGGCCAGGGGAACTCGGGTAAGATGGAGGCGCCAGGGGAATTCGGGTAAAGTGGAGGGGCTAGGGACGGTCTCCTGCTTTCAACAGCGCCTCATTACAGGAGCGGAGGGCCAAGTCTCAATGTGCGCTTTGTCTCAGTGAGAAGATTACCGTATTGAATTAACCAGTGGGCGAGTCCGGCCTCTCGCCCGACCCATCAGAACCTCCTCGCGCCTCTCTCCCGCCCGGCTGTAATTAGTTGTTTTTCCCCCTCTTTTAGATTTTTTCCATTCTCTCTCACCTTCTTGTGTGACAGAGATCGTTTCTCCTGAATGCAGGGGCAAACACCCCCTTCATCTCTGTAACGTAACACCTGCCTGTGGCTCTGAATGCACCAAGCCAATTGGCCCTTTCTCTGAGTCATTGAGCCGGGATAAAAGGAAGTTGAGAGCGGCTCTTTCTTTCTCTTTCTCTCTCTATCCCCCATTTCTCTCTCTCTTTCTGTTTTTCTCTCTGTCTCCAGCTTTGTTCAGCACCATTCAGTCCCTCATTTTTCATGTGGTGCAGCGTTTTATCATAAGAGATGTGACACCCAAAGAGCAAAAAAAAAAAAGGTGAGCCTGGCGCTCTCAGATTTAGGCAAACCCTCCTCTGGTAGGAAAGCTGACTAAACTACACTTCATAAAGGAGGGAGAGAGGAATGGTGTGCAATAGTGCATAGAGCTGCTATGACTGTGATTTAATGTCATTCCCCTCTAGGGTGAAAATACACCCGCTCTGGTCCCTGTTCTGGCACAGATACCCAAGAGTCCCGGTGATGGAGTCAGGGGTCATGGGTTGTGGGGTCAGGGGTACCCCTGTATAGCGATGAGAAAGCATTGTGAATTTGCCTTAGCTGCAATAAAGCTGATTATAAGCTAATGAGGCTCACGACGTGAGCGATAAGCCGTGCCAGTGAGAATGGCGCTCTGGGAGAGTTCGGTCCGCTCATCTCGAGATCCCGTCCGGCGTCCAGCCCAGGCGTCCAGCCCAGGCACGCAGCTGTTAAATTAAAAACTGGCTCCTTCCCAGCGCCTGGGTCCTTCATACAGATGCTCCTGGGTCCTTGATACAGATGCCCCTGGGTCTTTGATACAGATGCCCCTGGGTCTTTGATACAGATGCCCCTGGGTCTTTGATACAGATGCCCCTGGGTCTTTGATACAGATGCCCCTGGGTCTTTGATACAGATGCCCCTGGGTCTTTGATACAGATGCCCCTGGGTCCTTGATACAGATGCCCCTGGGTCTTTGATACAGATGCCCCTGGGTCTTTGATACAGATGCCCCTAGGTCTTTGATACAGATGCCCCTGGGTCCTTGATACGGATGCCCCTGGGTTTTTGATACAGATGCCCCTGGGTCCTTGATACGGATGCCCCTGGGTCCTTGATACGGATGCCCCTGGGTTTTTGATACAGATGCCCCTGGGTCTTTGATACAGATGCCCCTGGGTCCTTGATACGGATGCCCCTGGGTTTTTGATACAGATGCCCCTGGGTCCTTGATACAGATGCCCCTGGGTCCTTGATACGGATGCCCCTGGGTTTTTGATACAGATGCCCCTGGGTCCTTGATACAGATGCCCCTGGGTCCTTGATACAGATGCCCCAGTCTCCACTCAGCAGCTTTTCGGGCCCTTGCTGATTTATTTAATACATTTGTTTAATGATTTATTTGTATTTTTTATTGTGGGAACAGAATAACCTGTCCAAGAAATTAAGAAAAAATGGCAAACTGCTGCCTTGTTGTTGCTCTTTTTTTCATTCCATCTTTTTCCTTCACCTCCAACCCTCTGCTTCCTCTTTTTTTCCTTCTCAATTGTGTGCTTTTCTGCTTTTTCTGTCAGTGTATGTGCCATAGTGTAATAAACGGGGAGATTTGCTTCTCTAATTAAACATCCCACTTGACACAACATTGCTGGGATTCCTTGGCCCGCTCTGATGTTGTTGCAACAGGAAAAGGTCTTACTCTCACGTGGCGGTCGATAGCCATTGCAGGCACTTGAGATTGAAACACATGGCGTGCTTTCCGAGGGCTGCGTGCCAAGTGTGTTTTAAAGATGTGTGTATGTTTGCGTTGGGGGGGGTGTGTCACAGAGCATGCGTTCTCTCTTAAGCCCACACAGCAGCACAAGGCTGAATCTGTCGGAGAAACAGCGGCGTGCCAAGTAGCACCGCTCCGTGATGAGTCATGGAGTTAACACGGCTGAAAGATTTGCAGCGCAATGTATTATGTGTGCCTCCCAAACCCCCACGTGAGCTCTGCCCCGGGTTTGACTTGGGCTTCTCCATTTGGGGCAGTTCTGCTGGTTGCCCGTGGCAACAGAGGTAAAAAAGCCATCTGAAGGCTGAGAATTCCCACAGGCGTAAATTTCAGGGGTGACTCAGGGGCGGTGAGACGCGGGTAACTATTTCATGGTTCCCTGTGTGCCCTGCTGTGGGAAAATGATGAAATGATGACCGCGGGGTGCGCAAGGCCCAGAGTGCGGCAGGATAAACGAGGACAAAGGTGTTAAATTTTTTTTAAAGAATTTTACAATTTGAGGTCAGAGCTGAGTGCAAACCGCTGACATGAGAGAGGTGCACGCGAAGGTGCTGTAAATTACACCTGCTGTAAATTAGGGCCTGCTTTTGTTTTGTGGCAGTTTTAAACGTAACGCGTGTAAAACAAAAAACATGTTTTTTTCTGTAGATATCTGTTGGTCCTGCCACACCCCCACCCCTTGGACAACCTCCCCCTTGTTGATTTACTGAACTCTATGGTACTGAAAAGGGCAGAATCCCTAAGTGAGTTCGAGCCTCTGCTCTGTTTGTAGGACTGTGTAATCCCATGGAGTGGGACAGCACTTGACAGAGCTCAAGGGGACTAATCGGCCCACAGGACGATTCACGTTGAGTTGAAGTCCCTTGACGTCTTTTTGAGAGCCCTTCCTCCCCCCTGCAACATTCCAGTGCTTAAACAATGAGACTAAACTTTAGAGAAGGGGTGGGCGTGGGGAGTCAAAAGTGGAAATATGGCCGGTATTGACCAAAAAAGCGTCAGTGAGGTTTCATCAGACAGGATGACGGGTGACAGACAATGTGCCCAACCGTTTGCCACCCTCTTTAGCCGCTGAATGGTCATTGATTGGTCTCATTGTTGGGTTGAGGGGGAAATTTCCTCTAATGACCCTGGGATTGAAAAAGGAAGCCTTTTTTCAGTACTTGGGTGGGCCTTGGGTCCAGAGGGTTTTATTGTGGCCCCACAATGGCACCAGTAACAATGACTGGGGGGACATGGGTAGGTCCAGAGCATGGCTGCTCGGAGCCATCTGTAGCTTCTGGAGCATTCTGCGCTCTTGGCGGTACCTGTAAGATGGGTTAATGGCGCATGAACATCTGAGGGGTTCTCTGTGATTTGTTAGTGGGAGACAAAGGAAGATGACAGTGAAGCTCGGATAGATGAGGGGATTGGAAGTTGGATTGGAAGGTGTGTCTGTCTCTAATAGGGGCTGCTAAAGAATGTTAAATCTCACTGGGTCATTGGAGCTACTCAAACCTTACATGGAGCAGATGATCCAAGACTTTCCACAGTTGGTGGCTGTGTGTATGTGTATGTGTGGTGAGCATTCTGGCGCAAAATGGCTGCCGCTGCATCACCCAGGTGGGTGTTACACATTAGTGGTGGTTGAGGCGAGTTTCCCCCTCATCATTGTAAGCGCTTTGAGTATCGAGAAAGGCGCTATATAAATGCCATGTATTATTATTATTATTATTATGTGTGTGTGTGTGTGTGTGCGTGGGTGTGTAGCACATGTGTATATGTACATAAACATGTACGTGTGTGTGTGCGTGGGCTTGTGTGCCTGTATGTATGGGACTGTGTTTGCATTGTGCATTGTGCATTGTGCATGTGTATGTGTATCTGATGAGGTATACGAGCATTCACTCATGTTTATTTATGGGACTGTGTTTGCATTGTGCATTGTGCATGTGTATGTGTATCTGATGAGGTATACGAGCATTCACTCATGTTTATTTATGTGGCTGTGTTTGCGTATGTGTTCATGTGTTGCGCATTAGTATATATACTGTATGTGTGTCTTGGTGAGTGCATATGTGCTGGAGTATGTCTTGGAAGTGAAGCCCTCCTGGGATTTGACTCTCAGCATTGATTGTGCGTTGTTACAATGTCATCTTGCCCCTAACTTGCTAGCGATCTTGTACCTAAGCCGCCATTTGTTTGACAGCTTTGACACTGTCTGCAAGTAAACGCTACAACCAGGTGGTGTCTCGCCCTCTGCCTGCGGGAAACGTTTGTTTTCTCTCTCCAGGGATTTTTACCCTCCACTTTCTCTTTTTCATACATTCTGGAATGTTTTTTTACCTTGAAGGAAACCTTACGTATCACTGGGGTTACACTCTCTGACTAGACTGATACCCTTTCTCTATAACATCTTACGTTACGGTTTTGTATTTCCTGTAAGTTGATTGTTCCTAGCAAGTGTGCTAATTATGTGATTGGCCAATGGTTGAGTGGCCTGTAATTGGGTCTCATCAGCACAAGAGCACTTACTCATTTTAAATGATTGCACGATAAAAACTGAGAATTTTTATGAAAAGTCCCTATTCTATGCGTCAGTTACATAAAATCAGACGAAAGGAGCATCTGATTTTTACTGCAGTTGAGAAGAGAAACCGTTTGATTTCACGTGTTTTTCTCCAAGATAAAAGGCAGGGTTTGCTTCACTGGCATGCCATGGCCATTGTTCATCGCAACACTATTCGTTAGAGTTCACCTCTAAAAGAAAGGAGTTGTATTGAAGCGGAGTGAATTACCGCAGAGCCACTCCCTCTGCCCTCCATTGGGAATGATGGCGATGGTAATGGCAAACACAAACCGAAGGCCACAAACACCTAAACATGTGTCACCACATTTGAAGTCCAATGAGGCTGAACTTGTGACACCTGCTGAACCAAGGGCTAGTTGCAGTGAAAAGCCTGGGGGCTGTGTGTGTGTGTGTGTGTGTGTGTGTGTGTAAGTGGGAGGGGGTGTTATGGGGGGTGTTAGGGGGGGGGTGGACTTATTGACCTTCTCCCTCCGTGTGAGTTTTCTAATCCCCTCTGACAAGGTTCCTTTGTGCAGCACAGGGCAATCAGAGAGACAGCTGCTCGTGAGACTTACTGCATTTGGTCCAGGCCACAGCGCCTCAGACCATCGCCTCAGAGGGGGATCACCACATGCCTCACTGCAGAAAATGTCTGTCTGAACAAGCGTTTCAGTCTTGTAATGAGACCTAAAATTAAAAAAAATTTCTCTAAAGTGGAAAATATTAGCTTGTTTTAAGTTTTTGCTTTTCGCTTGACAAGTAAAATTATCTTACCCCACTGGCAAATTTTGAAATAAGTCAAATTATCTCACCACGCTGGCAGATAGTTTGCCTTATTTAGAAAAAAAGTAACAGAAATAAGATTATAAAGTCTAAATTTGGGTCAGAAACTGACCCTCTGTCTTTCCCTGCGCCCAGAGAAGCTGACTGCAGGACGTGTCTGCCCAACATGCCTTTGCTATCCCAGCATCCCTCTGGGACAACTGAACGGGAGGGTTCAGTCGGTTAGGGATCCGCGTTTCATCGCTCTCTAGCGACCCCTGCTGATCGATCGGGCGCCCGTGGACTGCATGCCAAGGTCGCATATGATAGGTCTTCCTCTGACTCCACTCTGTGCCAGCTTAGCTGTGGTCTGCAGTGTGAAAAGAAGCAGGCTGGTGACACCACGTGTTTTGGAGGAGAACCGCAGATGTGTTCACTCTCCCGATTGGGCAGTAGGGACCACTGAGTGAGGCTGCATTTGCAAATAGCGAATTGGACATCCAAATTAGGGTGGGAATTGGACATGTACAGCCCCACATTTGGTACATGGGAAGCAATATTTATTTAAAATAATTAATTTAAAAAAAAAATATTTTAAAGAAAAAAATATGATATATGTACTTCATCCCAAAACAATCATATAAACAATGACTCTACTCTTTACCATCACACATAATTGTGGGTTCCAGGATTATCCACGTGAGCCGCCTGTGCACCCACAATTCTCCCTCATCATAAGGCAACAGGACAAAGCCATAGGCCAGGTGCACGCTGTTAAACCTCCATGTACCCCTATGTTTGGGTTCCTCCGGTAACTTTTTTTAAATTTAAGTTGTCATCGTTGACATTGAGCGATACGCCTCTGGTCCGGTCAGCACTTTCCTGTAGCACTCTGTGGCCTGTAGAATGGAAAATAATCATTGGTTTTCCAGCCATTGAGTTCAGCAGTTATTTCTAATACTTTGAATATATATTTTTACCAAGGTTTGGTTGACGTACGTGTGCTCAAATCACGCTGAATCTAGAAGCACCACCCTAGGGCCCATCACTTACCAGATACCAGAAACAGCCATTCTATAATTCATTGATATGAATACTTGTAATTTTAATAATATTAAATTAAAATTAATATATTGAAGTGGGATTAGGGATTATGTATTTTTCTTTTCTTCTTTCCTTCCAGCAAGTTCAGCTTTCAACAAAAGCTTAATGTAGCAGTATCTTTTTCCAACAGCACTGGTATGAAAGCAGTATAGCTCAGATTCCCTATTGTGCATCTCTGAATGACTTTCCATGTCCCGTAAGTGACCCCCTACAGAAACAGACAGTGAGAGTGGCTGTCGGAAAGGGCTTCTCAACAGGTCATTTTCTGTAGAGATGAAGCCATTGACTGAAAAGGCTTGGCGTGGAAGTGGCCATCGGGGAGTTGGGGTGAGGGCAGGGCCCGAGAGAGGCCGTGCGATTGACAGAGATGTGCCAAGCTCTGGCCAGGTGTAAGTGGATGGGGCCAGACAGTTGCTGAGGATGTTTAGACTGCCTGTCGGAGTTAATGCCTGGCACTTTCGGGAAGCCGCAAGCTGTTGAAAGACAGAACTGTAATGATTCCATTGTCCACGGTCCCCGCCCCGCCCCTCTACTGCCACCCATTTTGTAACCCTCCCTGGTCAATCCATTCATGTCCATTTGATGTTTCTGGCAAACCTTCCTTTGTAAATGATCTTTGGTGACTTAAACCCAAGGCATCACGCCAAAAAAGAAACAAAACTAAAGAAAGTGACCCCCCCCCACACTGCCAAAATATTCCTTTGAAGAATTTTTCACCAATTCAGCTGTTGCCAAAATTCCCTCCCTGCCTCATTGGTCTTAAGTCTTATTTGACTCAAGTAGTCTTTGGTCAAAATTGAAAGTGTTCATTCTAAGCTACTTAGAAAGATTATAGTTTTTTTTTCTTAAAAAGTGTGGTATTTATGTTAGCACAATGTTTCTGATATCCCGGTTATGTTTTTTTAAAAAGTGTGGTATTTATGTTAGCACAATGTTTCTGATATCCCGGCTGTGTGTTTTTTGTTCTGTCTGCCTAGAAAAATGTGAGGGTGACAAAATATAGTTTTTAATTTTTTTTATTTTTTTATCATTGCAACAGCCCCCAGCCTTGAAACGCTACCCCCCGAGGGCTGTGTGTTTGAAACGGGGGTCTGATTTGTTTTAAACGTGATCTCTTTACCCCCTCCTCCACCCTGTAGTTGGTGTTAGCGGAGTCAAATAACTTGACTCCCACTAGCGGGATAGCGGAGAATTACTGAGTGATCGTTGGGCCTCCGTTACTCTATGGTAAACAGGTGCAGGAGTACGGCCGGGTTTAGGCTCTGGGCTGGAAAGGGAGGCTCCATCAGTCCATTCCTTGCCTGGAGTTTAGCCGGTTTTTGCTTTTTGCTTGTGTTGCTTTGGGAAGTGTGTGCACTTTTTCATTCTGCTATCTTCCTTCACCTTCTTCCCTTCTTCCCTCTCTCTTTTCATTTGCACCTCTGTGATTCCTGCACCTCCTGACATGCACACGACTCAGAACAATAACAACGGAGTGAATTACAAACGCAGCTTTGATGAATGGCTGCATTGACTCTCCGTTGCCCGTGTTGTGAGTTCAGAAGTCGCATTCCCGATGACTCTCCGACATTTTCTTGGAATGATTCTGCATAGTTCCGTGAAGGGGAAGGGAGGTTTAACTGAAGAGGGAACAAATGATAAGAAGTCATGCGGCAAACACAGGACTGAGATAAAAATGCAGCGGGTGAACTTTTTTCCCCCGTTAATTTTTCTGGGGTCGCCCTCTCGCATCTGTCATGCGTCCTTTCCACGTGAATCGGTGAAAAGCCGAATTCCTCTGTGAAATAAACACAGTGAAGAGTGTGTATGTATGCGTGGTGCCGCGTGGCCCGTCTACTGGCTAATCTTCGCTGTCAATCTCACGTACTTTCGCTCCCTTCTGTCTTGTGAGTGTGTGGAACTTAATGGTGCGGAGCATATTTGGGCTTTTTTCACTTGTGTCACGTCTCACGTCTTTTTTCCCGCCACTCAGAGCGATCCCAATAACAGAAGCTCTGCATGACGGAGGATAGCGGTGTGAGTGTGTGGAATGTGCCGTGTGCAAGTATCCTCTGTGGGGGCTCCTTCTGTTTAAAATACCAGGAGTTACATGTTTATTTTATGGACTGGCGCCCTCTTCGTATATTCTTAAAGGCATTTTGCTACGCGGCTCGTGAATGTTAACAGCGCCGTCCGCCCACAACCCGCCCCCTCTTCGCTTTTACAGGCTACGGCTATCTTCCTCTGTGTGTACGCCATCCTGGAATCTGTAAAGGGTTACAGGCATCATATGTGAAACACTTTAAAACATGTGGCCTGAAAGCTATTGCATTTAATAAAGCCATTTTATTTGACACGCTTTGGCGGTTAACCCTTTTTGTGCGGTACGTTTAGCTGAAATCAGTCCATGAAGTTCTGCTGTTTTCTTATCTGTGAACTGTCAATGGCCAATGTCCATGTGCTCAGTTTCAGCAGATATTGTGCACTCAGATGTGGCTCTTAGCTGGGGTGGCTCATCCTGTCGTGGCAGGAAACTGTTCCAGTGTATGAATGGACCCAAATCTCTGGTTTGGAAATGCGGACAATGCCAGTCCTGACTGTGGCGCTGCAGAATTGGTGCTAGCATTGCCCAGGTAAGGGAGGTTTTCAAGGTTTTCAGTCAGCCAAGATAACAGCATCTCCTTGTGCACTAGTTGGCAAATTGGGTGCCCACCGTCCACCTGTTGAGCTACGGATGAAATGTCTTCCTCTGACTCGTGTCTGTGTGCGCCTGACTACAGTGTGATAAGAAGCAGTGGCTTTGGAGGAGAGAACATGCTTGTCTTTGCTCTTCTGAATCGATAGCAGGGGTTACAACAATGTGCACTGAACACAAATACGATTGGGTATTACAAAAGGGGTAATCATTTTTAAAAAATCAACTTTGGCCTTTTCACTGATCCTTTCCTCAGCTGACACACAGTGTAGATGCTAACGCGACTATGGAAAAGAGTTGGGTGCTTCTGAGGATAAATCATGTCTATATAAAAGCCACGGGTAGTCTCTGATTCTTAACTGGAATTTCAATCTGGTGAAGGGGAACAGGCTTTGTCCATGTAAGCGCCTCTAATCTGCGTGTTGAACATGACAAAGAGCAGGTAAATCAGTGCTGGGCCAGATTCTCTGTCCTCAATTTTTCCTGAAATGAGACTCTGACCTTATTTTAGACGCTGGGAAAAAAACTGCATAACAAATTAGGACTAATTTACATCTCGAATGCATTGTACCAGTCAAAAAAAGCGTGCCTGCGTGTGTATGCATATATACATGTGTGTGTGTGTGTGTGTGTGTGTGTAGCCTCTCCATGACTGTGTTCTGGCCACAGCCTGTAACGCGTTTGTTTCAGAAGATCATGGAGGACTGTCTAAAACGGAGATTAGATTATCCTGCGGTCAGCGGTCCATCCCCCGAACATGAACCCTCCAGCTGAAGAATGTTGAATAGTCTCAGAAACTTTTTCTGTGTGATCTCTGTTCAATATTTTTGTTAATTTTGAGGGGTGTTTGAGACTGTAATGACAGTGTTTAGATTGAGAAATCAATTTACAAGGTTCACCTTTCATTTCCGAGCCCTGATGTTAGTCTTCGTATTTGATGGATCATGTTCTCATTTCATTTCAGAATGAGAAAGTTTAGGCAGCTGAAGATTAATTCATACAGTTTATTTTTTTATCCTGGCAAAGTGCCTGGAAAGAGCAGTGCAGGTTTAATCCGGATGGAGCCTACCTGTATGTTCTTTAGCAGTCCTGTTAACTTTCATTTTCCATCCCAGCTCAATATGTCTCATTTCTCCTGTGTCACTCTTCTCTCTCTCTCCCCTTCTCTCTCTCTCCATAATTGTTACTTTAGCTTCCAATCTCTAATGACTTTTATACCTTTTCTCTTTTCTTCCATTTTGTAATGTAAATGTTTTGACGATGCAAATGAATTGCAAACTGATATTGATTCGCTTCAAAATAAAGGTGATTTAAATGAATCTCTCTCTCTCTCTCTCTCTCTCTCTCTCTCTTTCTTTCTTTCTTTCAGCTGTGTGCAGCTCTGGTGTGTGCTTCAATGGCGGCCAGTGTCAGGAGGGCTCTTCCCAGGTCTGTGACTGCCCCGCAGGGTTTAACGGGCCCCGCTGCCAGTATGGTGAGTACTCCAAATCTCCAATACATATCCACCATATACTGCATAATACTGTATTAATGTAATATATTGGTTAGTTGAGAACATATTCACAGATCTCCTGGGTAGGGCATTTTAAAGTGCTGTTTTGTGTAATTTAAACTATTCTTTCTAAACTGACAGAAGTTCAGACCCTGGATCACTCAAAATGGTTCTAATTTGGGTTAAAAGAGCTGATCCTGGCAAATTCATATTTGCAGCAATTGTTTTCATGCTATATTGATGTTATGCACCGATGGTTTGTGGACTGCTGTACAGTTTTTATGGGTTTTTAAAGTTGTGCCCTAACCAAGTCTATATCAAATTAATGTGTCAGTCCACTAATTGAAGGGAAATTGGACCTAAAGAAGTATTGAGAAGGTGGTACACTTGAGATGTTTGCTTTTTGTTCAGTGCCTCCATTCAGTTCAACTATAAAGGTTATACTATACAATCCTCCCAGCATAAGAAAGCAACCGCTGAAGTGAGATGACTAACCTCTTAGTCTGACTTACTGTTAGACTTAGTCATCAGGCCTCAGGCTTTGCCTGTGCTGCTAACCGCCCCATCTTCTTTTTCATCTGTTTCCATCAAGAACCTTTTGAGCACAAGGGTCATGACCCCTTTGGGTTTGACCTTTCTCTACCCCTCACTGCGTTTGGACCCGCACGCATCTCAGTGGTCTGGGGGGCCAAAGTCTAGGGTTCCTTCCTGCCGTTCCCGCTTTGCTGTAGATGAGCGCTGCGGGACTGTGGGCCTGCTGACCTCCACTCAGGCAGCGGCGAGAGCGTTTGCAGACGTCTGTTAGCCAGCGGTAATGGTTCGAATGGGTCCTGCGGCGTCTAAACGCTGAGTGACAGTGCGCAGGGCGCGAGTATGCCGCTGAGCGCAGCGTGAAGGAGGCCGAGAGCCATAACCGGCCTGCTATTGTTTCAGAGCGCTGCCTCTCACCTCCGGGTTCTGGCGCCCCATGTTTTCTCTGCTCCCGATAACATCAGAACCGTCTCTCCGCACTGACAATCTGACACCTCCGGACCCTGACATCATTCCAGTCCTCCCCCACCTACTTTTCCTCTGATTCCCGCTGAGACGCTTCCTGATCCCTGACTACAGACATTCGGCTCATGAATCGACACCACGGTGGCCATCTTTTCTGTCAGGGTCTGTGCTCTCTGCTGCAAACTGGTACTTAGAATTAAATATTTGTAGTTTGTATGTTGGACAGAATTTCTGACAGATTACTTCAAACTAGAATTGTCTTAATTATATAAACATTAAATTCTAATCCAGACAAATTTACAATGATACAGAACGTAAGTGCATCCACCAGAGTTATGTGAGCAACAGTAGCAAGATATTTGGCTACAACATCCCCTGACCAGCAAGCGTAACTGCAGCATCAAAAATAGCACTAAGTAAGTTATGCCAACTTAGAACAATAATACAGATCACAGATCCATGCAGTTAACTTCCATATAAAACAATAAAGCATCCCATTATGGTCCTAAAGTAATTAGTCATTCTTAAAGTAATTTATAATCATTCTGAGAAAAGAAATACCTCACACCAGACTAATTGCAGGTCCTCTTTCAAGCCCTCGTTGTCTCCAGGGCTGTAAAAAGCCAATGACGCTATTTGACTGTCTCTTAGGCAGCGTTTTTTATTCAGCCCTCGACATTCATTTTACGGAGCTCAGGGTGTCCAAATGGCACAGTGTTGCTTTGGGCATTTAGGCTCCGGCAAGTTGAAAGGTGCATTGTGGAACTTCAGAGCAGTGGGACCCTGTTGAAAGAGCGCCGCCGTCAGAGGCTCAGCTGGTGTGAGATGTCCCAGGCATTTAATGGGGCTTTAAAACACACCATAAGCAGACAGCTCACAACTTATCTCTGTCCCTCAGAACCCCAAACCGCAGTAAGTCTGAAACACCATCACAGTGCCTGATGTCATAGCTCATGCATGGTCAGACATTGCCGGTTGTTAATAAGGATTGTGCAAACACACTGTGCATTGTAGCTCTGGCCACAGCTGTTTGATGTCTGTTCCGCTAACATCGGCACCTTTTCTCGACAAAATTCTTCACAAGCTGCAAGAAAACGGTCCACAGGGCACACACACGCTGAGGCACGTATACATGCACATACGCACGTATACATGCGCACAGAGGCGAACACACACAGACTCATAAATCCACACGCACACATGCTCTCTCGCTCTCTCCGGCAGGGGATGGATGATGTGGTCCTTGTGCGCATACAGGCCCGATAGGCAGCTCTGCTTCCTGTGATTGCTCTGACCCCAGCTGGTCCGCAGAGCCTGAGCCAGGCTGTGTGGGTCTGGGGTCTGGGGACTGGGGTGGGTGTGGGAGGGGGGTACACAATGAGCCCAGTGTTCCCCAGCGGTGGTGGGTCAGGGCCCCCCAGGGGCATGGTCATATCTCTCACAGTAAGGTTCTGTGGACCGGCTGCCTCCGGTCATGCCGTCATCCCAACAGATTGAAAAGCAATTGAAGCCCCAGTCTGAATTAGAGTGGTCATCCACCAGACCATTCCAGGGAAATAATACTTACTTTACAACAGTAATTGTTGGTTTGTTCGGCTAACTTTACACTTAATGATTATAAGTGGGCCTTCTGTGTCTTATTGGTGATATCACACTTTTGTATTCCTGAGACGAGCACAGATGCTCTTTACTTGTGTCGCTTTGGATAAGAGCGTCTGCTAAATGAATTTAACGTAATGAAATAAGAATCACATTTAGATTTAGACGAGAGAGCGCAGGACCTTCTCCCCGATGAGCAGTACCCTACGGGCCCGATTTACTAAGGCCTTTAGCTAGTGCAAAACCTTTTAGCACACGCAAAGCCAATAACATGACCATTTATTGGTCATGGTATTTGTTTTGCACCAATCATTGCTTAATCAGAATACATTATAGTCACTTGTTATCCCACGGAGGGACTGAAAGAATATATTTAGGTTTTTTGCATTCAAAATCAATTTTTTACATCATTGGAAATTACATTATTGTAACACACTATTTATTTGACTAGCACATTGTCTTATTAACTTGCATAGCTATCATTTCTGTGTATTATCCATTCATACAGCTGGATGTTTGCTGATGTTGTTTGGCTCATTTGTTCAACGCTAGCACCAAACCTACAACCCTTTGGTAACTGGCCTCCTTGTTTGCTAAACCGCAGACCCAATAAGAGGAGGAAACCATCAGAGCCCACATCTATCTTCTGAGTAATTCAGTCATTTACAGGGTTTTACGTGTCCAGTGAGGTTTGTTTGGGTGAAGAATTCAGGTGGGACATGGACAAGCATTCAAATCTCATTGCAAAACATTTTGATAAGACTGCTTTGTGGGAGGTGAAGTCCAGAGCTTGAGATTTATAACATTTTAAAGTTTTTATAACATTTATAACAAGTATGCTTCCAGAATACTGGACCACATTTCTCAGTTGTGACTGATATGATCTGAATGTGCCAATGATTGTGCTGTACCATCCTGATGTTGATTGATGGCTGGCTCCTCCAATGGTGCATGAGTAGAAGGAGCACATCGAACCCCAGGCAGTTATCATTGGATCATAATATGAGAGAGAGCAAGAAAGCCCTCTGAAGGGATAGTGAGACAGGGGGAGGGAGAAACAGAGTGAAAAGTATTAATCTGTCAGATAGGTGTGGCGGACAAGGACTCAAGGCTGAAATTTAATTTGAGACTAAGCATGGCCAGATGTTTATCAGTGTGTTTAAGGAAGGTCTGGGAGTTAATCAGAGATGGATGAATGCTATGTTTGTGCTGCCTGTATAATGTTGGCGGTATACAGTAACAGTGATTTTATTAGGCACTTTGGAAAACCCATTAGCACTTTGACGATTGTATCTGTTTCATTATGAGAAAATAATTTGTGCATTATGGGCTGAATTCCTGGCTAAGCTCTTGGGCCAGAGCAGTGCCAGGCCAACCCACTAACTCCACCAAGAAAAACGGCCTGTTTCTTCCGACGATCTCCTGTCTTTATAGTTTCCTCATTCTGTAACATGAGCTTTCTGAAAAGAAACAGTCTTGTCACAGAGACCAAAATGCACAGCTTTATTAAGATAAAGTATTATCTTTTGACTGTCTGATACCACCAGCTGGCAGGGGATTTGGGATTTGAGTAGAAAATCATTTTGTGGAAATGAAGCATGAAATGATACTTCCGTTTCTCCTTCCCTCTCTCAGAGGACTGTGAGAGATGCTTGAGTCGGCCTGATAGGAAGGCGATAACTGAGATGCCTCTCCTCACCGGACCTAGAGCAGAGACTCCCGTGATTAAATGACTGAATGCCCTAAGGAAGCAGGGACTTTAAGAATTCCCCACACCCTGGTTTTGGGGCGATTGGCTGGAGACACAGCATACTTTCAGTGGGCAGATCCTCATACTTAGCCCTGAGGACACTAACTCCTCGGGCCACATACTGGAAGATTACAGCTTGCGCTAAGCTTGTCCATCAACTGGCCCTGCATGAAGTTATTAGTGGCACAAACACGTGATAGCATTGTCTGTGCTGCTTGGAATTTCCGGGATGGGGTAGTTTACCTCAGGAAGTAGTTGTAGTTATGGGGAAGCTATGACAGGACTCTCTGCCAGGCCGAAACCACTGCAGAACTTGTTTTGCGTGTTTTCATGTGGAAGCCGCAGTCTAATGAGTGAAACTGTGATGAAAGAGTGAGTAACCCGTGCAAGAGTAGACATCCCTGCACCAGTTAGATAAGAAACATAAGAGGGAAACATAAGTAAGCATAATTACAGGAATAGGCCTGTCAGCCCGTTTGAGCCGGTCATTTGCCTGCAATCTGCGGTGGATATATCACTGTGTCCTTTTTGGTAATGAAAGATCCTCAGCGAGTTCTTGAGGTTTTTCTGAGGATGTGTGGTCTTTTTTCATGAGAATTAATGGAGAGACATACTATGTGACCTCGTTGGTTCTGAGTTTATGTATAATCTGAGAATAATGCTGAAATACTCCTATTCTTACAGAGCCAGACTGATGAATTGCTTTGGAAACCCGTGAGCTTGGGGATGTTAATGGAGCTCTGTCCCCAGGTCAGACGGCCCCATAGCGCCACTTTTAAAAACTTTAAATGCCTACATTCTCTCTGTGACGCTTACAGGCAGATTCCTGCAATGGGGGGTCGGCTATCGAATATCTTCGCAAATTCGCACTCAGCCTCTTTTTTTTGGGTGGGGGCAGGCTCTGCGGCCCTCCTTTTTCGTAAACGAGTGTGAGAAAGCATCGCTGGAAAAGGGCCGTGCATCGTCACGGGTCACCGCTGGAAAGTGGCCGTTTCGGGGGCGCGTGGATCCCACTTCCACAGTAGGATATCCGCGGGGGACGGGAGGCCCCTGACCTGCCTGCACCATAGACCGAGGGGGGTAACCTACGAGCGTCTTTGCCCGACATGGACCAAATAACAAAGATTGTTGTAAAAAGAAAAGGGATAAATCACCTCCACAGAGCAGCTGTGTAATGTCAGAATTCCTCAGTTCTTCTTCAGTTTTTCCTTGCTCCGTGTTCCGGGAATTCCGGGAACTCTCCGGCTAACTCTTCAGATGAAGCCCGTGGCTGTGGTGACACGTCCTAAAACAGTCCTTCATAGGCACCTGCGAGAGTGATTTATACCTTTTAATTTGGGAAAAGCCAGCCCATTACACTGACTCACCTGTGATTCCTGTGTGACCAGCTTCTCTGTGAGAACGAGGCACGGTCCGTCGGGGGCGCCTGTCCTCTCTGCCTCCACTTGTCCAGGATTTGTAAGAAGGGGAAACTTTTACGGTCTCTCCGCTGGTCCACTGTACCCCCATGGATCTACTGCTGAATCCATCAAGACATTATTAAACCCAATGCCACATGCTGCCATTGCAGGTGACGGCTTCTCTGATCCAGTCCAGGAGAGTGGCCGCCAGCCATTGGAAAAATTAACTAACCAAATAGTCGTGGAAGAGCTTCTGGAGAGAGCGTGGGGAGTGGGGGAGAGGTTGGCGGAAGGTGTCGGACACTTCTCTGAAAGATGGGCGTAGTGGGACTACACAGGGTGCACGGCGGGTGACCCGTGCTCAACACGCCACCCCTCCTGGATTTGGGGTCTGGAAGTAGTCTCTGTGAAAGCCAAGCAGGAGGCTGGTATAGGTGTGTCTGGAATGCGGCCCCTGGTGGGCGCTTGTGTCTCACCCCTCAGGATCAGGGTTTAATCAAATTAAGAGGTCAAATCGCCTCGGCCTTTCTTTATTCCTCCCAGCGCTGCTAAAGAAGGGGGCGGGACATTCCTCAGTGTTCCATTCCCCGCCCTCTGCATCTCTGTTACCCCGACGACATCTGTGCCTCCAGTGGGGAGTGGTCACCCCTGCTGCTCGTCATTATTGTCGGTCCCTGGACATCCTCCTTATGAAAAGTATAACGGTCAACTGCAAGCGGGAGCAGAGTGCTTCGGGTCACATTGGATGGCATTGAGGGGTGGAAGGCAGAGGTTGCTAGATTCCCGACAGACAGACAGACAAACTGTAGTTCTAAAGCTGATCTGTCACGTCAGGTCAGAATTACCACCAAAACCAAATCTGTGTCAGAGTGTGATTGGTGAAGAACAGAGCAGGCGAAAAAACGGACAATTGAAAGTCACTCTATTACCGATTATCACCTGATTGGAGATAATTGGCGAGAGAGTGACAGTAATCCCTGCATGAGCTCCCATTTCACAGTCAGCCTTTGATGTGCGGCGCATGACGGTGAGGTGAACCGAGGACGATGGAAGCATGCGGGCCAGAGAACAGGAAGCAGGAGATCCCCGATGGCCAGGGATCAGATGCGCTGCCTTCTCTCGGAATCTGGGACGCGCGAGCGGGCTCCAGACCGTCTTTGATGAGCTCGGCCGTTGCAAGGACGTTGCCGCAACGTTTTTGCGATGCTTTCTGGGCCCTGACCCCGGCGTGCACTCGTATTCCTCTGTGTTTATCCCCGCGGGCGCCCCTATCTCTCGGAACAGCTGCCCGTCGCACGGCACGTTCCCTCGCCTGCCGTCCACCAACCTCCAGCTGGGACTGCAGGAATCCCGAGGTCACGGCAGGGCCTGCGGTCCGAGAAACGGGGCCTGTGTTCATTTCACATTCTCCTTTTTAGAGTCGCCTCACTCGAGTTGCTCTGAAGGGATTTTTTTTTATTCAAACAACAAACGATAACTGAGAGAAACCAGCTGAGAGGAACATGGGAAGCACAAAGCACCGTTTATGAGCCCCCTTTAATAAATACATCCAGTGCCATCACGCTACGCTTGGTTTTGTTGTAATCGCAAACACTGCTCTGAAATCGAGTATCGTTGAAGAGCAGCCCTTCTTGTTGGGAACAGAACCTTATTGTTCTTATTGTTATTAATGGTTCTCACACAAAGCATGTGATTACAGCATCTGTTTGCTTGTCTGGAATATTTTTTATGGGAAAAGGGTTTTTTTTGTTGATAAACTCTGCATTGCTTCCAGACAAGCCTAATTACACAGAATAAAGAAAACTTTTTTTATTCTTGTTTGTTTTACGTACATGTGTATATATATATTTCTGACACTTTGAAATTGTTCTGGGAAAGTAGCATGAAGGCCGCAGTAAAACAGTTGGGACAGAATGGGCCGGAGCGTAACGGGCAGGCCAGGGGGGTGGTGTTGTTACAGGGTAATGGGTCACCTTTCGGGCATAGTTTTTGATCGGAATGCAGGGGCTAACATGCGGCCAGGGTAACAGAACGCTCTACAGCACTGCGCTGGGAGGACGGGGCACTGGCGAGGACAGACAGACAGCTTCACAGAAGGACAGACTGAGGCCTTCTGGACCCAAACGCTGAAGAAAGGCACGGAGCCATTACACAAGCATGCCAGAGCAGTGCTGCTACTGTCTGCCATTACCTCTCTCCATTAAATAGACATGTTTCCAGAGCTGTGAATTACAGGGTTCTGTCAGCATATCGTATAGTTTAGAGATCATCAAGCTTTAGAAGTTAAACCCCATAGAAAGCAAGAAGTTTAGTCCCTTAGCATGGCCGCATAGCCGTTAAGTCCCATAGCATGCGGTAGTATGGTTTTAAATTACCTCTACGTTAGTTCGATGTGTTTTAAATAGTGACGTCAGGTGTTTTTCGTCTGTACTACCGTATAGCAAAAAAAGACACATTAAAGGGCATCTGCACGCTATTAACTTATTTTTGACAAAACCGTCAGATTTAAATCTAAGCTCTCAATTTGTTTCCCTCTACGGTCTGTGATCCTCTCGTGTTTAAGACTGGAGAACGGTTGTGAGGACGGTTGTGGTTTTTGATCTCCAGCTAGGGCGCTGCTGTTCGGTCCTCAAGCAAGGTGCTTCACCTTAAATGCTTCAAGGGAACAAATCCAGCTGTATGAATGGATTTCGTATAAAAATGTGATCTGTGTGAGTTACTCTGGATAAGCGTCTGCTGGGTCGAGCAGCTGCTCAGTGCCGGAATGCAATGGAATGTAAAGTATTGCTTCACCCGCCCGGTTAAAGTGATTGATTGAAGGCGTCCGACCGAGTTTGCTGTTTTGTTTGTTTCTGTGCTTCCGCCCCCATGGCGTGTAAGCGTGCTGATGCCCCGTCCCAGCGAGGAACACTGGAGAATTGTGGGAGAGCTGAACGAGTTGTTTGATAGGCCGCTCTGATTTACTGCGACCCTGATGCGGTTTCCTCCGGCGGTCCAATCAAGTGCAGGAGGCTAGGGGTCAGAGGTCGCTCAGGCAGGCCTAGGGGCCACTGAGAATGTGTCGGGAGGGAGATGTTTACCGTGAACCCGCTACGCGTGTCCACAGGTCGTAAAGGTAAAAATGTTTTTGCTCTAATGCCTCATTTCTTAGATCTGGACAGCCTTTTTCTGTCACGTTTTTCAAGTTACAAATGACTGCCAGTCTCTGTGGCAGACAACTCTTCCCTCTTTTTTTTCAAGATGAGTGATGAATGGGTGTTTTTTTTATTTCTATGCACCTTGCTGTGGTGGTTGTGAGAAAATCTAACCTGTCTAAAGAAGACAGAGAAAAGTGGAACTCGGTGGTTAAAAAAAGCACAAATGTGAAGTTTTTTGCCCCAGACAATTATCACTGTGACTGTCAGTGTCAGCTGCTAGTTAAAAAGGAAACCTTTGATGTTTCTCTAGCCAAATAGTTCTTGACTGCTCCCCATTAACTCTCTGCCTCCCGGTTACCTGCTGTCATCCTGGAATGTGAAACGCAGCATGTTTTGCAATTCTGTGGCCTGAAGACTTTAACTAATGTGATTTAGTCCTGTTTCCTATTGGAGGTTTAGGACCAGTGGTGTCTGGTAGGCATTGCTTCTTGGCCCTCTAGGGTTTTTTGATATTAGGGTTGAATGGTCTCGTTGCATTGAACAGTTCATTAACCCCCCGCCTTGTTGCGCGAGCGACCCAGCTGGGACTGAAGTCCTTTCTGTTCCTAAATGAATAATCTAGCCCCTGACAGTGAGCAGACTTGCAGCTGGTCTAGGGAGGAAGAGGGGAAAGTACGTTGCATTGCTTTCATTTTTTTGGCCCTGTTGCTTTTGTGCAAAACAGCCTCATTAAATGCCAAACAAATGGCCATTAATGGAAATTACAAGAGTGAGAGGACAGGGGAGAAGGAAGGAGGGGACAAGAGTAGAGTAGAGAAGATGAAGGATGAAGGGAAGAAAAAGAGAGTCTAGGAAAGGAGAGGAGGAGAGGTAGCATGGTGTCTACACTGCAAAAAATATCTGTCTTAACAAGTGTTTTAGTCTTGTAATGAGAAATATATTTTTTTTAATTAAAAAGTGGAAAATATTAGCTTGTTTTAAGTAACTTTTTTTTTTGACAAGTGATATTATTTTACCCCACTGACAAAGTAATGTATTGACACTGGCTGATAGTTTGTCTTATTTAGCAAAATAGTAACAGAAATCAGATTCTAAAGACTAAATATAAGATTGAAATGCTTGTTAAGATTAGTTTTTTGCAGTGTAGGCTGTGTAAACTGCAACAGTGTACGTGTGACCAGCGGTGTGTGGAACCTGTTCCTGTCTGTGTTTGCTTGTGTATGCGTGTGCATGTGTGTATGTGTGTGTATGTGTGTGTATGTGTGTGCGTGTGTATGTGTGTGCATGTGTGTATGTGTGTGTATGTGTCACAATCTGGAATTGTTCTTTTTTTCTTTTTTATTGTTTTGCCAAATGAAGAAGTGGTGGTCAGACCAATGGGAGGAGATAGCTGTGAGGGGCGTGGCCGATCCTGGAGCAGTAACGGGGTTGGGGTCAGCAGGAACGCTGTTGCATTGGCTTTTGACCCGTGGTAGGTGTGGTAACTAAGGCCATCCCTGCAGCCGCCCATCATTCATAACCGTGAGGAAGATAAGGCGTCATGCGAGGGGAAGCGCCTGTCACTTCCAGTCCCTGACCTTTGACCGCCGATGTCACGCATGGAAGACATGCCCGCACAAAGCGTTGATACAGAGGGAGCCCCGATGGCACTCTTAAATCAACGCAACAACACCACCAGACACTGTCTACCACAGCTGGGAATATGCTTATACACAGTAAAATGTTAGGTGTTAATTCAACTCTAACAGAGTACATATGAGTCCAATAAGGACCATAATGTAGTCATTAAGAGTTGATTTAGCACTGAACATGTTACTGTGTAATCAGAGCAAGAGTGTGATGACCCCGTCCAGACACTATCCAGACTTCATCTACACACAAACCAGTTAAACTCATCTGGTAAATATTAGTAAGCAGAACTTCACAAAGCAGTCAGTGTCGTCACATCATAGACTTCATGTTTCAGCAAATTACCCATAACCCATTGCATCAGGCTGCCCGTGTCTGTCGATGAGTTGATGAGTTTGGGCGAGACATGGAGACATTTTTCTCTCCTGTCACTACATACATCATTATGAGCGTATAAGTTCCCGACGCGGAGCGGGATCGCATGTGCTTTTGTTCGGGTCCATGATGGATAGGCCACAGAGGGTCTGCACATGTGGGCCAGGAGCACGTTCACGCAGCAGCGCGTGTTGTTATGCAACGGGATTCCTTGTGTTTAACAGCTGCTCTGATCCCGGGTCGAGATGGGGAATGTGTGCGCCAGACCCAGAGTGCTCTCTGTCCATCTTTACTACGGTCGCCGTCCGGCTCACAAAGGCACACATCTGAGACCTTGAAGTGGAAGAACATCTTCTGTCCTTTGCTCTCACAGATGTGATGTTTTTATTCTCCGAAATGCGGTGATTTATTTTCACTTAGAAGTGAATGCCCGCCTGCTCTCCCGTGTACAATATACAAAATATGAATTTTATGCCTCTTTCTTGTGGGAAAGAAGAGTAGTAGTATTAATGATGACTATCTGACTATGTCCCTTCCCATAACTCATAAAAATTGCAGTTGTAAAGTTTTTATTTGGGATGAAAGGGTCTGTTTGTTCTACGGCCAAAACAGAGTGTTCCGGAGCTATGGTGGTGTTCCAGGCCGAGAATGCTGTTTGTTTGTACGTGGGAACCCAGGACTGGAGGGTGCTGGGAGAACAGGCGTATTAATTTGAGGGGGGTGCAAAGAAGACTTCCAAATTAATTGCACCAGTTTCTTCCTGTCTCTAAAAACAGCTGACCACTTTTTGGTTTAGATTTTTAATTAGTAATAACATAATAAATATTTTCAAAATGGCCACATCCACTCTTTGACCTGTGGCCCCACAGGTTAGCTCTGAGTGTTGCAGTAAATGATGAATTGTTGCCAGCTGTGTGTTAATATTGTTCTTTTTACTTTTTTTGCATTGTCTTGTGTGGTTTTCACTACTGTTATATGCCAGGTTGTTAATAAGAATTTATCTCAGTTAAGCTACCTGGCTAAATAAGGATAATAATTAGAGGCTTGGTATGTGGAGGCAAGAAGAGACAGCCACTTTGTTCTCACATATTCCACAGGCCATTCTGGGAATAGCACATGAGGCGCCCACATGAACCCCAGTTATTCAGCCACCAGGGTGACTTCTATCTATTTTACAAAGTGCGTCTGCCACTTCAAACAGAATTACCATGGAGGACAAGAGTTGTTATTGACGCGTTTCTTGCTCAACTCTGAGATTCTCACCGCCTGCTCAGTTCACAAAGTAGCTATTAGGCGAGTTTCTAATGTTTTTATAATGAACTACCTCTGTGGGTGTGTCATCATTCTCATGTTAGGTCCTTGTGGTCTGTCGGGTCTCTTTGTCTCGCGGGATTGTGCGACCCCAGCACACGCGTGTACGGTCCTGCACTGACGCTCACATGTCTCACGATAGGAAGGAAGAGCAGAGCATGCCACCAAAGCCAACATGGCGGTTCCTCTCCTCCTGTTTTCTCACACTTCAGAATGAGTTCCTTTCCCTGATATTATTCTCACCCTCTCATTGTCTCCTTGTGTCTGTTACTGCCCAAATCTGTCCAGGAATTCTAATCCTTCATAATTTTTGGCAGAGGAAGGCAGGGCCAGTGGGAAGTGGGAAGTGGGGGGGGTACTGTGGCGTTCCCTGTTTGTACAGGGCTGTTTATTCCGAGTATACAGCTGACTGGGAATCTTCCTTTTCCTGCTCGTTTCCCCATATTTTAATAGCTTGCTTTAAACAATATCCCTGTGGAAGGAGGCAGGAACTGCACTGTGCCTCCTAGTCTAAACAGAGCCTGGTGTCTGTCAGCCAGAAACAGCATCCTAATCTTGCCTGCATGTGCGCGCTTCCCTTAATCTCGTCTAATTGGCGATAAGTGCTGCCAGCGCATTGGCACGTCCCTCAGCCTCGATGACGAGAGCTTCCTGCCCAGTTGAAACTGGGGTTTTGAAGTATCCGGAGATATGCTTTGACTGTGATCTGACGCGCGTCTACAAAACACAATTAGGACGTAATCTCCCCTGTTCTCCATTGTATCTTCTCTTGCTTTCAGATAATCTCTGTGGTTTTCACAGCTGTTGCGTGTGTCTGTCTGTTTTTCAGCATTACCCTTTGCATTCTCTATCTCTCTCTGTTTGTTTTCTATGGTAGGGTGAACTAATGGATTATTCTGATCTTTTTTGGAGGCACTTTAAGAGATTATGAGGCCCATGTTTTAAAGATGGCGGTTAGCATCTCTTCCTATAGAGATGTGCATAGGGACCACATTTTTATCACAGCTCCCTCCAACTACCAAAAAAAGAGAGATTAAAAACCAAAAAGGAGGAAAAAGGGATTGTGAAAAAATAAAAACGGTCGTTGGGCAGACGTGGGTGCCCCTTAAGGGGAGAGTGTAACCTGGGGACGGGGGTCACGCCCTCCTGAAGGACATGAAGGCCCAGATTGGATTGAGTGTTGGTACCTCTTTCTGCTCCGCTGCCTCCGAACAAACCCATGTTTCCTCTGATCTTTTTAAACCGCTCACCTTCTGCACCTTGGGATCCTGCCACCAGCTTCCCCACCCCACCTCACCCTGCCCCACCCCCTGTGGGAAAAGCACAACAGAGAATTAAAGGACATCTGCAGCCTCCCCCTCCCCCTCCCCCCCCCCACCCGGAGCAGAGCACCTGTTGCTTGGTGACGCTTCCAGAGATTAGAGAGGAGCATGTTGACTGTGATCACTGTGCGATAACTCCCTCCCTCAAACATCACGCCTGACCCCAACACTGGCTCTGTTTGTGTTGAGCTTGAACCTGGGGGGGGGTGGGGGGGGTCGGGGGGTGGGGGGGGGGGGGGTGAGGGGGCTTCTCATTGGCCTGTTTAACTTCAGTTCCCCTGCTGATTTTTTGATCTCCTTATTTGGGAGGTTTCTGTACCTTCAGGCTCTTGTGTAGACGATTGTATCAGGGAACGGCTTGTATTAGCCCTTGAACCGCTGAGTTCTTTTTGATCTAAAATAGCAGCATTATTCTATGTTAGGGGGAATGCATTGACACCAAAATGACTTTGGATAACTTGGTGAATCAGATGTACAGAGGTGAAATATGAAGGACTGTACTGTACTTGTAAGCAATGTGCGGAGCTTAGAAGCATAGACCCCCTGTATGTCCGTCAATGCTGAGGGATGGGGACATCACCTGCAGCTTTTTTGCGATTTATTTTTTAACCTTTAACCCCTCCCTGTACAGAAAGTTCCATGGAGAATCTTGCTTGCAGAACAGCCACTCATTTATATTCTATTACATTACGTTAAATGACAGATTCCGCACCGTGAGTGAGTGAGTGAGTGAGTGATGGCACTATATCAGTGGGCTGACAGCCCCAGTCTTTTACTCGGTCACCTGCCTTACAGCAGATCTACCTGCCTCCCTCAGTCTCCCTTCTTTTCACTCAACCATGGACCTCATGCGTCGCTTGTGCTCTTTCCGAAGGATGTCAGTGAGAACATCTGTCTTAAAAGCAACGTTTCTGGTACACGTTTTTGTTTTTGCGCACGCACCCACACATGCACGCACACACACACACCTTCACACGCACATATGCACATGCGCACACACACACACACATGCACGCACACACACACACCTTCACACGCACATATGCACATGCGCACACACACACACACATGCACGCACACACACACCCTCACACGCACATATGCACATGCACGCACACACACACCCTCACACGCACATATGCACATGCACACACACACACACATGCACGCACACACACACCCTCACACGCACATGTGCACACGCGCACACACACACACACACACACACACACACACACACACACACACACACACACACATGCACGCACACACACACCCTCACACGCACATATGCACATGCACACACACACACACACACACACACGCACACACACATGCACGCACACACACACCCTCACACGCACATTGCGCACACACACACACACACACACACACACACACATGCACGCACACAAAAACACATATGCACACACGCACACATAGTCAGCTCTGTCCACAGTGAACTTGAACGCATTCCTCCTCAGTGGTGAATGATAAATGGCTGTTTTGGAGGTCGACAAGCTGAAAACCATAGCAGTAATTTTGGAATTCCTCCTCATCTTTTTTTCTTTTTTTTTGTGTCCTGAGGGCCCCCAAGGTCAGTCAGGTCCAGACAGGTAAGGCACAGACACAGCATATGCGAGGGGTCAGAGGTCATCGCCTTAGGCCTCAAGCCTATATTTTGTCCGTTATTATCATGTGTACACCACAAGTAAGTATGTAGACACTCATGTAAGCACCGTGTCTCGGTGTGACTGCCTTGATTTACTGTCTCTGTCAGGAACATGAAGAGACTGTTGTTTTTAACATTTATTCAATAAAATTCACATCAATTAAATTTTATTTGTATACCGCTTTTTACAAAGACACTTTATGATCGTAGAAGCTTCAAATATGAGAAGACGGGAAACGTGTCAAGATATCACGCGGCACAGTTGTAAATAGACATCTGAAATGTATAATACTGAGGGAAATGTGCAGCTGAAAAGGACAACTGAAAGTATTTACTTAATCTTTTATGCTGCAAGGGATGCTGCACATGGCTTTTAAAGCTAATCTGATGTTTTTTAAAAATAATGGGATGTCAAAGCTAAATGCTACTTTGGCAAATATCTTTTATAGACCTTTGGTAAACAAAATGAAAAAAAAAGGAGTTTCTTTTGATATAATCTTGGATTAGCCGCAATAATGTAACTATTTTCATTCATGTCAGTTGTTGATTTTGTTAATTGGCAGATTATTTTATTTAATTTCCAGCCAACGCTGTGCTGAGGCGCTGCGAAAATAGCCGGAGGGAAGCTCTGACAAAGAGTAGTGATGTTACTGTGCTAATGTGTGACATCATCGTCTGAATTCCTTGGCTCTTTCATGATGACATTTTGTCTTTGAATCTCTGAAGACGTCTGTCAGACCTGGACCAGGATATTTTTGAGTCGTGTAGACGTTAATGCCACATTGAGTCACCTGTATTTTGTTTCGTTTTCATTTGCAGTTTAAGAGTATAAATGCTATTTTGACGCACTCAGTAGTTCCAAACATTTTTAAAACCGCATCGGCTAACCGAGCACAGCAGGCGTTTGGAAAGGAGATTTGTGATGGGAGATTCTTTGGGTCTTAGCCCCGCAAAAGTGCACGCCATTGTGTTCTTCCTGAGTGGAGCCAGAGAACTGATCTGTTGGGCTCTGTTGCCTGGGAAGAATCTGCTCATTGTCTATGTGGAGCTGTTCCGTATCTAATTCCTGCCGGTTCCCAAGAGGAGCTCCACCATGGGCTAAGATTTGGGGGAATGGGGTGCTACTGTTCTTGGCCCGGTACAGGAGGGTGACAGTGGGGCGGTACAGGAGATTGGTGGGGTTATTGACAGTGGGAGCAGTTGACTGTGAGGCAGCTGGGAATGTGGGATATTAGCTACAGATCACCACCTTATGCTTGTATGCGTGTGTACTGTGTGTACATATACACACATACACACACACACACACAGTGTGTACAGCTCTTCTCTGCCCAATGGCAGAGCGACCTTCTCTAATCAGTCAGAAAGGCAGATTGACTGACTCTAATGTCTGAATGAAGAATGGATAATGTTATGTACACAGATCGATACCCAGAGCTGTGCTGCAGCTGAGCTCCTGCTAACGCCCACTGAAATAAATATGGTTTTGACCACTGAAATAAATATGGTTTATAATATATATTAACTGAAATAAATCCAGCTGTGCCTTTGCAGGTTTTCCTGAATATTAAAAGTTAAACAGTAATATGAATGTATCAGCAGAATAACTGTTACAGTAGATGATGTAAAAAACATACATAATGGTGCTTTCACAATATCCAGCTAACTTTAGCCACAGCATTACTTTTGGATTAAAGGCTTTGTAGTTTATTTATTATTTTACATATAGAAATATCTGAAATGGGCAATCATTTGTATATTTGCCCATATATTGTGAAGTGCTGCAATATATTTGCAATATGTTTAAAGTATATTCCATTTTTGCAAGGGTGTAGCTTGTTAGATTACAGATGGTTTTTGAAATTGATTTATTTATTGATTTATTTATTCTCAGTGAACCTGATTATCCTGTTCATGGGTAACATCCTGTTAAGCTCCTGTTCTAGTTCAGCTCCAGTCTTTGCAGGTTACGTACAGGTACTGATGGGAGTACATTGCTTTGCTCTGCTTAGAACATGCTCCAGGGTGTATTCATCAGCAAAATTACTGAATCCTTCTTATCACTTAATTTGTGCCCTCTAACCAAGATAGGTAATTTGCGTGATACCTGTCTGTAGGGACTTGTCAGCCCATGTCATAATAACCCAAAGTAATAACGGCACTATAAATCTTTATTTGAATAAGTCTTAAAAGCATGGTACAACACATGTGGTTATTATTTGATCCATGAAATTATATTTTTGGAGGCCTATAAATCTAGGCACATACATTTCTTATTGGTCTGTCAACCTGTCTGCTTTCAGGAACTGCTGCATGTAACTCTTGTTGGGGAATGTCATGCAGTCAGATTCTTTAGAATTCACCTAAAATTAAGTGATATGTAAATTGGTCAAATCTTCCTCAGCAAACATTCTGCAATTAACAAGAAACACAAGCTAATGACAGGTTCATAACGGTAAAGAGACATGATTTGTAGAGCTTCTGAGTAGCAGTTGATTTACTTTTATTTGCCTGCAGTCTTTAAACGATAATTTAAACTGCTTTAATATATATTTAATGTTTAGTGTTTTAATTGTGTTGATCGTGGTAACAGATCAAATGGAATAGTCTGGAAAAGCAATTGTTTTTTTGTTGAGAGATGGTGGTAAAACGGGGCAGTGCAGCTTGTGTCCGAGCCAAAGTGGGTGGGTTTAAGTCTGTCAGCGTTCCCTGAGTTCAAATAATACTAATAATAATAATAATCATCACCATAATTACTTTAAATAAAACTTGTGAATGATGGCTGAAAACTATTTACTGAAAAGCTCCCTATCTGTACTCGGGCAGCCCTGCACCTCTGCTCTCTATTAAAGAGCCTTAACTGGATGCACCAGCTGGCTACATGTTTATAACAGTGGTAATTGTGTTTGCTGTTTTATAGTCTGTTTTCTGTAAACTCTCTTGGTATTCCTGCCCTCGGCTACAAGATATTTAATTATAAAAATTTTCAAGAACAATAAGAAGAAAAATATCCATACCGCGTAGGAAAAATCACTTCGATTGTATTAGGAAAAAAAGAAAAAAAAAGGTTTATTTTACATGCAACGTAGATGGAAATCTCTATCAGTAATTCACTGTTGAGGATATTGTAAAAGCAAACAAATTTCCAGGCCCATGAGAACAGATTTGATTTAAGCTAAGGCATAGCAGATGTGTTATAACAAAGCCCTATGACCCTGCATGAGAGCATGTGTAATCAGGGAGCTTAAACAGGAATTACAGTTTACACCGGCCCCGCCCCTCAATTGGCAAGGTTTGCTTCATCAATGCATAATGACGTCTGAACCACTCACACCAGCTTCTGAAGTGGCTGATTTCATAATGGACTTTAAGTTTTCCTTGTTTGTTATCGTCATACTTTTGCCACTTAAAAAGAGAAAAATGTATCAGTCGAGACTTCTGAACACCCGGAAGAGACTGTTGAAAGGAACTTTCCTGCCTTGCTAATATTTCCAGATGCCTTTTCTTACATGGCAGAGGTGTAGGGGACAGGCAGAACTTCCAGACTTTAAATAAATAAACTCTCTAGCCACAGGAATCTCTTAACTAGACCCCCCCCCTCCCCCTCCCCTCCCCCTCTCCAGTAATGGTGTTGACCCTGCTAATTACAAGCATCTGTGTTTCATTGTAGGCAGAACAATAAGCTTGGATGGGCTTGACGTTCTTATGTACTCACATTCTTACGTTCATTGTATCATTGAGAGATCAAACTGGGCCTCCTGATGCACCAGAGAATAGAGTCTGCGTTTGGATTGATTTATTTACCGAGCCTCAGTGGAGAGTGGGGATCTGGCCCGTCTGTTGGTGAGTCAGGTTTGTGGTTGATAAGCTGCCCGGGAGGATTGTGTTCAGTAATCTACGCGGGCACTAAGCCTTTCGGTGACATACGATTCACTTTCTCCGGGTTTCTATTCATACAGGAAGGTTCTATAATGTGCTTTTGCGGTACGTTGTCTAAATTACGTATGCTCAGCTGTGGAGTTTGTATAGAATAAACCTGCTATAGCCGAGTCGGTCTCAGCACCGTTCTTCGGATGCGCCATATCGTGTTATGGGTGTCGAGCTTCCTGCTTTTTCTGTGTAGATTGGAAAGAAAGAGGTGGAGGAAGAAACGAAAGGGTCAGAGTTGAAGTGCTCAGCGTTTTCTGTGGCAGTTTCTCAGCTCTCGAGCTGCTGATGGCTGATCCGTCAGTGTCCGCGGTCCCGTTCCCAGCCCACATCCTGTTGGCCGGCCTGTGGAATGTGAAGAGACATCCTGTAACCCTTTCTGTCTGTCTGCCAGTGCCTGTCTGTCTGTGTGTCCTGGCTAGGCTGCAGCAGCAGTGCACATTTTATCCCAGGACTCAAATTTAGAGCAGACAAGTTTAGTGATTTTTCTAAATATTAACAAATGGATGCATGGATGTGCTCTTGAACCTGTTGGGGTTTTCGAAAGGACTTTTCATTGCCTCTCCAGCCTTGTCGTAAGGCAAGATTGTTGAAACACCAGAGGGTAGGAAATGGGATCGTTCTTCCTTTAGCAAACAGGGCAGCGTGAGTGCGAGTGAGAGCTTGGATTCACAGGGGCTGGTATGGGGTGGGGCGGCTGGCCTGAGCCACGTGAATGTCAGGGTGACGGACTGTCCGCCATTCGGCCGACCTGCTGTCCCAGACTGGGGAGGTCTGGGCAGTGATGGAACTCTAACTTCCTTCCTCCAGTGTCAGTTTTATTTATTTACATTTTTTTGGTGGTGGGGGTGGAGAAGTCGCCTGTCACAAGCACAGCCCTGTACTGGGCTATGGGAACCACAGGCCTCTCTCTCTCCCCAAACCCCACTTCCACTCCCCAGCCATGCCTCAGCAGTAGAGAGGTCAGAGAATACGACCACGGGCGCTGGGCCGTGTGCCTGTCTCAGTACAACGACCAATGTTTTTGTGTTACCGGTGATTAATCACTAAGAGGTGTGGAAGGCGACGGCTCAGTGCTGCGGGCATTTTGTATCCCACTTTTCAAGTGAGCGAATGATTTCTTCACTCAAGCGTACACCTTTTCCTCTTCTGTAAGGATGCGCGTGGAAACGGATGCGCAGTACCGTAAGGGCTCGATCGTTCGGCCTTCAGGGACCTTCATAGGTAGCCTACATCGTGTCATTACTTTGACCGCAGCTATGTCAGTTACATGCAAAGGGTCAGCGGTCAAAGTTCGTTCGCATGCTCCCGGTGTTTCCCATTGGGCCTGTGGATCATACAAACATCCCTCAGAAAAAGATTGGCTTGATCAACCTGCTCTGTCAGCAGCATATTTTTAGCATTTGGATTAATTTAGCGCTGGAATGGCTTTCTCCCCTCTCCCGAGGCCTCGGGCCCGCGGTGTTCTCGCAGCCTGGTGGCCGTCTTGTTTATCGTCTGCGCAAAGCAGCTGCAGTGAATTACGCGTACAACTGGTGGACAATTTCAGAGATAAAAGGGGAAATGGTTGGGCGATTTGTCATTTTGCTAATCCCCTTCTGGGCTTAATGCTTTAAAGAAAAAGAAAAATCCCGTCGTCACCTGATCTGGGAGTCCTCGATGAAGATAAAGGCCGCTTCCTGAATAATGTTCCTGTTGTGTGTATTTTTGCGGGGGGTTGTGTCACAGGAATTTGGGTGCATCGGGAGGGTTCAGGTCAGAAGAACACAAAGGCCTCCTCGGGCCCATGTCTCTCATCGAGGAAAGAGATGCGTGGCTCAAGATGGACTGGATTTGTGGGCCGGTTGCCGCTCGTCAGATGACGAGGATCCCAGAGTGCATTCTTGACTGTGTTGCCTGCGTTTAATTGCCTGGCCATCTTATGCTCCTTTTCTTGAGCTTGAAAGTGCAGTAACAGTGCAGAAAGTGTTGGCTCTTTCCTTGAAGCTGACAAAGATCGCATTCCAAATATGGTGTGGTCTGGGACACAGAGAGATGGCATTCACACGCTTTCCTTTATTTATTTGCTGGGTAGGCACTTGCATCCAGGGAAAAGAGCACTACATCCCCATTGGTGGATATTATTTGATGCTCTTCAGGTACGGTACCTGACTAAAGGGTGCAACAGCAATGCTTTATGTGGGCGTCATTCCTCTGACCTCATGCTAGTTCACGGTTTGTGCCACGCTTTCCAGCGCTAGTACTGTGTGCATTAACCCACTGCAGTGTGTTATCCACGCTTTCCAGCACTAGTACTGTGTGTGTTAACCCACCGCAGTGTGTTATCCATGCATTCCAGTGCTAGTGCTGTGTGTGTTAACCCACTGCAGCGTGTTATCCATGCGTTCCAGTGCTAGTACTGTGTGTGTTAACCCACTGCAGTGTGTTATCCATGCGTTCCAGCGCTAGTACTGTGTGTATTAACCCACTGCAGCGTGTTATCCATGCGTTCCAGCGCTAGTACTGTGTGTGTTAACCCACTGCAGTGTGTTATCCATGCTTTCCAGCGCTAGTACTGTGTGTATTAACCCACTGCAGCGTGTTATCCATGCGTTCCAGTGCTAGTACTGTGTGTGTTAACCCACTGCTGTGTGTTATCCATGCTTTCCAGCGCTAGTACTGTGTGTATTAACCCACTGCAGCGTGTTACCCATGCGTTCCAGCGCTAGTACTGTGTGTGTTAACCCTCCGCAGCGTGTTACCTCTGCAAAGCAGCTTCTTTCACTCCTTCATCCCTTCATCCCTCTCTCCATCTGGTTTCTCGCTCCCGCTGCTGTGCGTGCGTAAGCGCTCCGTCCTCCTCCATCTCCACTGCTCCCTTTATTTATTTCCATTTCTGCGATACATTTCCTCGCCCTCAGTACTCCGTGCCAAGACTAACACGGTAGCCAACAACAGATCCAATTATTGGGGTGAGGTAGGGTGGGGTTCTGCTCTCCAAGGACAGATAACTCAGCCAGTGTCCAGTTTGCGATTAAGAACACAAAGGCGAGAGTGCTCCTTGCTTGATTAATACCCTGATGTGGTGGGCCCGTTTGAGCCATAGATGGTATCAGGGATCTTTTCTTGGACTTTATTTATGTTGCAGGACTCTGTGGTCTGTTGGAGCATTGCTGTGGGCCCCTGGGGGACCCTGTCTCAGTAGTATTTATCACAGGAAGCCACACAGTGGTCTTCTAGAATGTAAACCTTTGCTTTGCTCACACGCTGCTAAATTAATACAGAATGCGATTGGTTCTCCGCTGGGGTGGCCCAATCACAGTCCAGGAGAGCCACAGAGGCTGCTGGTTTTTAATTTCACCATAAAATCAATGATTGACACTGGAATAATAATATAATAATAATAATAATAATTTTAAAAAGCCCCATTAACTCAAAGCACCATTGTCAGAATAAATTAATTTTTTAACTTGGGTTTCAAATGTATTTTGGCATCTACTAAAATGGTAAGTCATTACATATTGGATGCTATTGTCTATTCTTGCCTTTTTGTGGTAAGGGGTTCATTCTGTTGAGAAGGTATTTAGGTCATAGAAGAACTACAGTTCATTTTGTATCAGTCCTCATGTGAAAATCACCCCAGACAATGTGTGATACCATTAACATGCATTCTGTTCAAAGGCTGTTGAGAACCGAGGTGGTGTTTTTTGGGCGGAAGGGGGACAGGGATGTTAAGGGATGTCACTGTAACGGCACATAAATTATGTCACGTTGTTCATACTGAGTCTTGCTGTGTGTGCCAGTCTGAGGTTCCAGAGATGTGCTGCTACGCGTGTGGTCACTGGGCCCACAGTCATGAACAACCCCTGTATATTTACCCTTCTCAGAATGTGAGGGCTGTTTGATTCAGCCGCCCCCCACACATACGCGCACACCCACACACATACACACACACACACACACACACGTGTGCACACACCCATACATGCATGCACACACACATACACACCCACACACATACACACACACACACACGTGTGCACACACCTATACATGCATGCACACACACATACACACCCACACACATACACACACACACGTGTGCACACACCCATACATGCATGCACACACACATACACACCCACACACATACACACACACACGTGTGCACACACCTATACATGCACGCACACACACACCCACAAATACACACATGCGTACACACAGACATACATACATGCACATACGCCCACACATACACACACACACATGCGGACTCACACACATCCATAAATACACACACACACATACATACGCCCGAACATACACACATGCATGCAGACTCACACCCACCCATACATACTCCTACACATACACACACACGCATGCAGACTCACACACACCCATACATGCACACACACATACATACGCCCATACATACACACACGCATGTGGACTCGCACACACCTATACATGCACACACACACACACACACACACACACACACACACTCATTGCAGGTACACTATAAAGGGTGTTATGAGCCTTTCACTAGATCATGAGAGCTCATTCACACGCATTGGGTTTTTCCCACATTGTGAATTCACATTTCTGCTGTATTTGCCACAATCAGGGTGTGGCACGGTACGCATGAAAACAGCAGTGCAGCCCTTATTGTAGGTGACATGTTGTCAGCGTGGGTTTTCATTCCAACTGAGGTCTTTATTAGTCAGCTTTTATGTAGCCAATACTTTTATATTATCTTGACTTGACAGCTGCTGCAAGTCTTGAAATATTGATGTAGTGGGAAGGGTTTTTGTGGCAATAATAACACAGAAAAAAGCAGTTCTTGAATGTTCTTCTGTGTTCCTTGAAAATGTATTGTAAGATTAATTAGTTAAGGTGCATGTCATTTAAGTTAAGCTTTATTGCAACTTTTTTGGGATGGAATATGGCAGAATATATATATGTTTATGTAAAATGAATCTTTAATCTGATTAGTCATGACTACGAGCCATTTCTAGTCTAAACCATTACAAAAATTCCACAAGCGGTCCAGTTGATCCCGCGATTAGGCCCTGATTTGTACCCAGATGTATTACTTGCAGATTCGGCCAGGAGTGACTCTGGGTTCGCTTGAACATAAGCTTGCCTGTGTCAGACAGAGCCCAGCCTTGTGCTCCAGGATATCTGAGTGACCTCAGCTTCCAGCACCCCGCTGGGCCCCGGCTCTCTGCTCTGGCTCAGGAAGAGCCCGTTCGTATGAGGTTAATGTTGGCAGCGCAAACACACTTGCATCCTGAGACTATATGTCGGTGCTTGTGTGTTTTATTTTTGATGGCCGGGGGGGGGGGGGGGGGGTTATTGGACTATAGCAGACCGAACGTTTTCTGTTTTCTGACTGTTTCTCTGTGAGAGAGAGCAGATCTGGTGCCTGGCAGCGGACTGTAAGCAGGGCTGAGGCTTATCTCCGAGCCTGTGTGTACCTGGTTAATCTCGAACTCTGGACCTCGGGGGCTTGGGTTACTCAGCACTGCCGTCTGTGCCCAGGAGCCGCTAAAGAGCTGAGCGCTGGCTCTGGCGGCAGGCCTTGGGGGGGCAGGGAGCATTGCTGGGGGGGGGGGGCAGGATGTGATTTATCAGCACTGTGGTTCTGGATCCCATGAAGCTTTTCTGAATTCCGCTCCTGGGCCGCACGCTAAGTGTCCTGCGCCTCGCTTCCTTGCACGAGGGCCAAGACCGCTGGCACCTCTGAGCTGCAGTTATGGCCTTGTCACCTCATCACATCAGGGTTACACAACGCAGAGCGTGGGTCATGTGACCCGCCCCTCCTCCCCCAACCCAAACCAGCACTCTTTGAGTCCAAATGACCCGCATGCCTACTGTATCCTGCATACTGTATCCTGCATACTGGATCCGACCCCTACCCCTACCCCAACCCAAACCAGCGCTCTTTGAGACCAAATGGATGCCTACTGTATCCTGCATACTGGATCCTGTATACTGGATCCTGCATACTGTATCCTGCATACTGGAGATTATCACAGCATCATCATAATGGCTATCTGTACCAGGCTGGATTTACAGGATCATCAGATGTTTGTCGAATCAGATGCTGCCGCCCTGTCTGTGAGGATGGTACGTCAACACAGAAACATTTCTATTTGTTCTTTAAACATATTTATACGATACTCTAACCATGTGAACCAAATACAAAGGGCAACAACAAAGCTGTCTAGCCTGAACGGCTGGTGACTTTGAACTGCAGTCAAGAGAATGTCCAGAGAAGATGCTCTGGAATGTGTCAGACTGCTGGATGAGTGAACGCAGATAAAATTTTGTGCTGTGCCAAAGACACAAGCGAATGCTGTGGAAAGCTCTTTCTGTGTTTGTGAAATAATTTTTTGGGGGGGAAGCAAAGCTGGCTGCAGTTCTCAGGAAACAAAATGTTTTTTCTGCACATACTCGTAATATATAAACTATTGAAGTTGAAAGTAAAATAAGACAGTCAAGAGCTGTGCAAGGAATGAAAACAGAAGGAGAAAAATGGGAACAGTATAGGTTTACAGCTTTTGGCTTGAAAGCTTGATAATGTAATATAACAACTATGCTTGAATATGAAGCTCTCTAACTGTCTAAACCCCCAAACTACCCCCCTTGGCTATGGCGTTGAGGGGTTAATAACAGTACGTTGTGTATGCATGTGTGTGTGTGTGTGTGTGTGTGTGTGTGTCCCTACGTACTCTAAACAGCTATTGCATTACATGATTTGTAATCATTTGTGATCATTACATGATCTCACTGAGCAGGTTTTCACTTTTAAAAACATGCGAGTGGACGTCCAGCGTACCATGGCAAAAGCATCTTTTTTTAAAGCTCTGTTTCGGGCTTTATATCTATACATGACATGTAATGTAATATAATCTAAGAAAATACTGACATGCACAAAATCAGACATGAATAGTGGTGTTTGGCTCCCCCTACAGCTGAGATTTGAAATAAACAGGTGTTTGTTTCAAATCTCTCTTTTTTTTAAAACTTATGCTGAAAGTATGTGTGTGTATATATATATATATGTGTGTGTATAATGACCTTCAGCTAACCCATCTCAAACTATTCCCCAAACCTGACCTAAAGGCCCTTCCTACATCCCTAAATCCAGCTGTCGTCTCTCTCACCACGTCCAAAGCCTTGTTTTTACAAGCTACAAAGCCATATCGCTAACCCTTGGACTGTGGGTCTGGCTGTTGATTAGAGATGGTAGTTAGGGCATTAGGGGTGGCTAACGGGGGTGTGTAATGGAAGAGAGGGAGACAGAGCACCAGTGGGGTGATTTAGACAGGAGTCTTGTCTCCTCAGGCCGCTTTGATAAAGAGCTATTAGGGAATCAGCAGCTAGTTAATGTTTCCTGGGAAGGGCAGCAGCTGTGGGCCCCAGCAAGATCTCCAGAGAAGCGATCAGGGTCGGAGAAACAGCGCCCCACTTCTACAGCCTTACACCCCCAAATTTAGGCCTCTGCACGCAAATGCCCTTCCATCAGACGACTTGCTGAGCAGTAGCATCGACTGTTTCTTCTTTCACAGTCAGTTTAAATATTTGAATGATAGGAATCAGGTTGGAAACAGGAGAGCAAAGAGAACTTATTATATTTATTAATAATTATAATAATAATAATAATAATGATTATTATTATTATATAGCACATTTCAAGCATTACAGCACATAATGCTCTACAGACAATACAATTCAAAACAAAGACCTAGCTGATAACAGAGAATGTAACTAATGTTAATTAATGAACAATTAATGAGCTGTTTATTAATTAACAACATCGGGCTGGCTGTCGGGGAGTGTGGAATGGCACTTGCACAGTGGTGTGGATTATTTTATAATGTATAATGGCCCATGCTCTAGGATAGTGCACGTACACTATCTTTTTACTGGATTGATGTACAAAACTGGTTAAAGGACTCCTCAGGAGAGCAGAGAGTCACTCCCAAATTAAAGTTGAAACATAACGTGAAATAAACAGCTTTTCAAGCACTGTTTAAAGATGTGAGATAGGACTCGTCATTTGCGGAAAGTTTGGAATGATCAGTCTACCACTTAGAGAGAGGTTTTGAATATCCCTACAGATTACATCTTGATTGAGTTTTCCTTTGGTTTGGGGCAACTGAACAAAGCTTCTTTATAAGTGAAATTCAGTGCTGTTGGATTGAGAAAAGTGTCTCATATCTTACCTTATGAGGGCTTTTTCCTTAGTCACCGTGTAAAGCCTGTGACAGAGGGCTGACAGAACAAAACCCCGCTATCTGTAGCCGTGCTCAAAAACCATTTCAGGACGTTTTTACTGTTTTACTTTTTGCATGAAGTACAAAAGATTACTTCTTATGAAAACATATGTGTCCCATATCAAGTTGTATATTGTAAGCCAAGCGAACATGAGCTTCTGCATGGGGTGCGTTAAAACCAAACACATTCCATTTAGTTTGACAGTTTGTGGCAATTCTGTTAATCTGGTAGCACTAATTTGTAATGTGCTACTGCACATGCACAATTTTATTGTTATAGGATTTATAAGACATGGGTTATAAGCTTTTTATAAACATTTTATAAATCTTTATAAACTTTTGCAGCAGAATTGTAAGGGAAGTAAACTATTTTCATGTTGGATTTTGTTTGAATTGACCAAAATAGAATTAGAGAATGCCCAGAACAAGATGCTTGGTAAATTTAACCAACTTAGCTAATTTTGACTTTTTTTTGTTCTTATTGTGTTCAAACTTGCCCCGTGAACCCTCGTTTTAAGTGAGTTTTGTTGCAGCGCAGTGTGTAAATGATTCAGGAAACCCATCCAAACCGCCAGCTGGTTTTGTGGATGCAGGCAGGCCGGCATCTCCCTTGTTTGCTTACTAACCCACAAGTTAGCTGTGAATCAAAATCATTGTTTTGAGTTACCTGCCAACTATGGCTGAGGACTCCCCTGCCTGTGTTGTTGAACAGTATGGTTGAGAATGCAGACTGCGCATCAACACCAGAGCTTAGCTAGGATCAGCTCATTAACACTCTGACCATATTAGAGCTTAGCTAGGATCAGCTCCCTGACCCTCTTACCACACCAGAGCTTAGCTAGGATCAGCTCCTATACACTCATACTATGCCAGAGCTTGGCTAGGATCAGCTCCTATACACTCTTACTATGCTAGAGCTTAGCTAGGATCAGCTCCCTGACCCTCTTACCACACCAGAGCTTAGCTAGGATCAGCTCCTATACACTCAGACTATGCCAGAGCTTGGCTAGGATCAGCTCCTATACACTCTTACCATGCCAGAGCTTGGCTAGGATCAGCTCCTATACACTCTTACCATGCCAGAGCTTGGCTAGGATCAGCTCCTATACACTCATACTATGCTAGAGCTTGGCTAGGATCAGCTCCTATACACTCATACCATGCCAGAGCTTGGCTAGGATCAGCTCCTATACACTCATACCATGCCAGAGCTTGGCTAGGATCAGCTCCTATACACTCTTACCATGCCAGAGCTTGGCTAGGATCAGCTCCTATACACTCATACCATGCCAGAGCTTGGCTAGGATCAGCTCCTATACACTCTTACCATGCCAGAGCTTGGCTAGGATCAGCTCCTATACACTCATACCATGCCAGAGCTTGGCTAGGATCAGCTCCTATACACTCTTACCATGCCAGAGCTTAGCTAGGATCAGCTCCTATACACTCATACTATGCTAGAGCTTGGCTAGGATCAGCTCCTATACACTCATACTATGCTAGAGCTTGGCTAGGATCAGCTCCTATACACTCTTACCATGCCAGAGCTTGGCTAGGATCAGCTCCTATACATTCAGACTATGCCAGAGCTTGGCTAGGATCAGCTCCTATATACTCTTACCATGCCAGAGCTTGGCTAGGATCAGCTCCTATACACTCTTACTATGCTAGAGCTTGGCTAGGATCAGCTCCTATACACTCAGACTATGCTAGAGCTTGGCTAGGATCAGCTCCTATACACTCTTACCATGCCAGAGCTTGGCTAGGATCAGCTCCTATACACTCATACCATGCCAGAGCTTGGCTAGGATCAGCTCCTATACACTCTTACCATGCCAGAGCTTGGCTAGGATCAGCTCCTATACACTCTTACTATGCCAGAGCTTGGCTAGGATCAGCTCCTATACACTCTTACCACGCCAGAGCTTGGCTAGGATCAGCTCCTATACACTCTTACCATGCCAGAGCTTGGCTAGGATCAGCTCCTATACACTCTTACTATGCCAGAGCTTGGCTAGGATCAGCTCCTATACACTCTTACCACACCAGAGCTTGGCTAGGATCAGCTCCTATACACTCTTACCATGCCAGAGCTTGGCTAGGATCAGCTCCTATACACTCATACTATGCTAGAGCTTGGCTAGGATCAGCTCCTATACACTCATACCATGCCAGAGCTTGGCTAGGATCAGCTCCTATACACTCTTACTATGCCAGAGCTTGGCTAGGATCAGCTCCTATACACTCTTACCACACCAGAGCTTGGCTAGGATCAGCTCCTATACACTCTTACCATGCCAGAGCTTGGCTAGGATCAGCTCCTATACACTCTTACTATGCCAGAGCTTGGCTAGGATCAGCTCCTATACACTCATACCATGCCAGAGCTTGGCTAGGATCAGCTCCTATACACTCATACCATGCCAGAGCTTGGCTAGGATCAGCTCCTATACACTCTTACCACACCAGAGCTTGGCTAGGATCAGCTCCTATACACTCTTACCATGCCAGAGCTTGGCTAGGATCAGCTCCTATACACTCTTACCATGCCAGAGCTTGGCTAGGATCAGCTCCTATACACTCTTACTATGCCAGAGCTTGGCTAGGATCAGCTCCTATACACTCTTACCACACCAGAGCTTGGCTAGGATCAGCTCCTATACACTCTTACCATGCCAGAGCTTGGCTAGGATCAGCTCCTATACACTCTTACTATGCCAGAGCTTGGCTAGGATCAGCTCCTATACACTCTTACTATGCCAGAGCTTGGCTAGGATCAGCTCCTATACACTCATACCATGCCAGAGCTTGGCTAGGATCAGCTCCTATACACTCTTACCATGCCAGAGCTTGGCTAGGATCAGCTCCTATACACTCTTACTATGCCAGAGCTTGGCTAGGATCAGCTCCTATACACTCTTACCATGCCAGAGCTTGGCTAGGATCAGCTCCTATACACTCATACTATGCTAGAGCTTGGCTAGGATCAGCTCCTATACACTCTTACCATGCCAGAGCTTAGCTAGGATCAGCTCCTATACACTCTTACCATGCCAGAGCTTGGCTAGGATCAGCTCCTATACACTCATACCATGCCAGAGCTTGGCTAGGATCAGCTCCTATACACTCTTACCATGCCAGAGCTTGGCTAGGATCAGCTCCTATTCACTCTTACCATGCCAGAGCTTGGCTAGGATCAGCTCCTATACACTCATACCATGCCAGAGCTTGGCTAGGATCAGCTCCTATACACTCTTACCATGCCAGAGCTTGGCTAGGATCAGCTCCCATACACTCTTACCACACCAGAGCTTGGCTAGGATCAGCTCCCTAACAGACCACAGCCAGTCACAGTCACAGTCACAGTCCTGACCACCACAGCCCTCTGCAGAAGCCTTGGTCTCTCCCAATGGATTTTGTGTAATCACTGTTCACGACACGGCACTACACAATCTGGGCAAGTCATCTTCTGAGTGAGCATTGTGTCTCATTAGATGCCTACTGAGTTGACTGCAAACCTGGCTATTTATACAGCCGGTAAATTGGTTCTAATTGATAGTCGTTTGCCCTATACATTTTATATGTACCAGATTTACTCACTCAAGGAGAGTCTTTGAATGACAAACTTCCCCAAACCCAGTTGTACCAAACCCTCCAGCTGGCCTCCATTCTTGACAGCTGCTGGGGGAGCTGTACCTTAGGCACCCTGGCCAGGAACCTTAAATCTTTTCCCTTGCCTCAAATGTCGTTCAGCGTGGACATGGAGGTCTCAGTGGGTTTGTGTACTGCGCTGGGGCAGCTTCCAGTGCTCTGGGTCCCTTCATGGGAGAGTGGCAAGCAGGAAGCTGCCTGTCAGGGCTGACCAGTGGCGTAAACGGTGCACGGCGTAAAGGACGTCCTGTCCTGGCTCAGACCCCCGAAGTCAGGCGTGAGTGTAGCCTGTTCCCCTAGTTGCCAGGCGACCCACTCTTGATTTCAGGGGTCGCCAGGGTCAGCTGCGCACCCAGGGGGACGCGGTGAAGGGCGTCTGGAGGTCGCGTACGAATGCCAAGACGAAAGAGCTGGGACGTTGTTAATTTGTGGCAGAAATCAGAAATTTTTACTTTATGGCCTAGAACCGTGCTCCTTGGTCACGCGCTTTTTGCTTTTCCTTCATGGAGAACAAAAGAGAGGAGCTCACTAAAACAGGGGGGGGGGGGGGGGTTTGATGTGCTGAGGCTTTCTATGTGGCAGGGCTGAACGTATGGAGAACTGATCTCATGTATGGAGCGTTGGACAGCCCCAAAGCCAACACGAGTCCTGACTGAGGTCTCTAGTATTGCTCCCCACAGTGTTGTTTTCAGTTCGGCTATGAAGTCTAACCCTTAAACTCGCACGCAAACCTTAAACAAGCCTAACCTTATAAAACGACTTGTAAAATCTGCTCATTTTCCGTCGTTCTGATAAAAAAAATAAAAAATTATATTGATAGATTGTGCAGGTCTGGTTTTTTTGTTGCAACCTGGGAAAATGACAGCATGCAAAAATATCCTCCGTGGAAAACAGGCTCATTTCAGGAAAAATGTTTTTTTATATCCACAGCAATTAACTGTGTGGTAATATTTGTCTGTATTTGTCAATTCATGCTAAATCGTTGATGACATGTACAGTCTGTGACCACAAGTGTGACGTTCCGGAACGAAATCTCGCCCAGAGGGCCCAACATTCCGGATCGTGAGCTCACCCTTGTGATTTGTTGATGATGGTGAGAGTTCCAGTCTTGTGATAGGTGGTGGTGAGGAGGACTGAAACCCCCCTGGATGCTGTTTCTATGTCGATGTCCCCTGACCCCCTGGCTGGCTAAAGTGCTGGTCTGGGGGCCCAGTTGTGCTAACTTGCCACAGCCGACTGAAGTTTCACGCCTCGGCTGCAGGCCGGAAATGGTCCACATCCCGCACTTTACAGTTCAGACTGGCTAACCCCTAGTGACCTTCCCCCCTCCTCCTCATTCCGAAATCAAGTTCGCCTTCCCATGGTAATGAACTACATTTGTACAGCATCTTTCACAATCCCAAAGTGCTCGACAGTAAAAGGGAAGGCAAGTTAAACTCAAGAACAACCGCTGTACCCGACGCGCCCACTTTTTGCGACCGTTTGGCACCAGAATGCTCACCACCCATCAGCTGAGGTGGAGAAGGGGGCAATTATTAACAGGTGTGAGATAAGGTGACACGTTTGAGAGAGTCAGGTTGGATATTTGAAGTCAGTGCCTGATTAAGTGGCGAGGAATGTTTTGCTGCGCTTTTGAGCCTGGTACTGTACTGTATTTGCAGAACATTATGTGTTTGCGTTTGTTAATTTTTTGTGGGCACAAAAGGATCGTTTTGTCATTCCTTTGGGTGTGACAGCTGTTGATTAACCTCCTTACACGTTAGAAATGTCCACTTCTCTGCTGTTCCTTCTCCTTTCTGTTACCAAGTGAGCCGTAACTTGGATTTGTCCCTTCCTCTGATGTTGGAGACGTTATGAAGCGGGATTATGTTTCTCAGACAAAGCCCTACTTTATTTAAATGACCCGAGATTTGGGGCACCTTCCAAGACTTCTCCAGTGATGAATTAGGCCGGGTTGCCTTGTGTTTATTTAAGGACTAAATTAAGTGCCTTGTAGTCCCAGTGCTGCAGAGTATAGAACTGCAGCACGCGGAGCAAAGCTAAGAATTATTACAAGGAGCAACCGAACTTAACAGCTGCCTTTAACTGCCATCTGCGTCCTTTGCTTTCTTCTCTCTTTTGTTTACCAGTGGGAGTCTATTTAAATGGTATTTAGGCAGGTCGGATGCATGACTTTAACTGTTAAATGTTTGGTAATAAAGGTGTTTGGATTTATCATTAGTTGATGATGGTGGGCGCTCGTTTAGCTGTTATTAGTCAAGCTCCCTGAATGGACTGAAAAGCTTCCTATAGACATCTCGGCTTGTTTAATAGACTCTGCAAGGTTTGTAGGTAACTAACAAAACCAGACTCCACTTTTTCCATAGTCATTCACTGATTCAAGCAGGCTTACAGGGAAGAATAATGTAATGTGTTTCTATACTATATGTATACTTCCAATATGTGAGTTTTCGTGGTTTTCTTTCAATCGACAGTCTTAAGGTTTTGAGTGTGGATTATTTCGCCAAACAGTGACTTAAATGAATCACTGGTCCTGAAACATACTAGAGGCCAGCCACCCCCCAGGGCTGAAACATACTAGAGGCCAGCCACCCTCCAGGACTGAAACATACTAGAGGCCAGCCACCCCCCAGGACTGAAACATACTAGAGGCCAGCCACCCCCCAGGACTGAAACATACTAGAGGCCAGCCACCCCCCAGGACTGAAACATACTAGAGGCCAGCCACCCCCCAGGCCTGAAACATACTAGAGGCCAGCCACCCTCCAGGCCAGCCACCCCCCAGGACTGAAACATACTAGAGGCCAGCCACCCCCCAGGGCTGAAACATACTAGAGGCCAGCCACCCCCCAGGACTGAAACATACTAGAGGCCAGCCACCCCCCAGGACTGAAACATACTAGAGGCCAGCCACCCTCCAGGACTGAAACATACTAGAGGCCAGCCACCCCCCAGGACTGAAACATACTAGAGGCCAGCCACCCCCCAGGCCTGAAACATACTAGAGGCCAGCCACCCTCCAGGCCAGCCACCCCCCAGGACTGAAACATACTAGAGGCCAGCCACCCCCCAGGCCTGAAACATACTAGAGGCCAGCCACCCCCCAGGCCTGAAACATACTAGAGGCCAGCCACCCCCCAGGTCTGAAACATACTAGAGGCCAGCCACCCCCCAGGACTGAAACATACTAGAGGCCAGCCACTCTCCAGGCCAGCCACCCCCCAGGACTGAAACATACTAGAGGCCAGCCACCCCCCAGGACTGAAACATACTAGAGGCCAGCCACCCTCCAGGACTGAAACATACTAGAGGCCAGCCACCCTCCAGGCCAGCCACCCCCCAGGACTGAAACATACTAGAGGCCAGCCACCCCCCAGGACTGAAACATACTAGAGGCCAGCCACCCTCCAGGCCAGCCACCCTCCAGGACTGAAACATACGAGAGGCCAGCCACCCCCCAGGCCTGAAACATACTAGAGGCCAGCCACCCCCCAGGACTGAAACATACTAGAGGCCAGCCACCCCCCAGGCCTGAAACATACTAGAGGCCAGCCACCCTCCAGGCCAGCCACCCTCCAGGACTGAAACATACTAGAGGCCAGCCACCCTCCAGGCCTGAAACATACTAGAGGCCAGCCACCCCCCAGGCCTGAAACATACTAGAGGCCAGCCACCCTCCAGGCCAGCCACCCCCCAGGACTGAAACATACTAGAGGCCCGCCACCCCCCAGGACTGAAACATACTAGAGGCCAGCCACCCTCCACGACTGGATTTTGACATGCATACCATAGAACAGGGGGTCAAACTCCAGTCATGGAGGGCCTCAGTGTCTGCAGGTTTTTGTGCTTTCCATTCAATCAGCAGGCGATTAGAGCCTTGAGAACAAATTGTGTCGACTCTTTAGCTAATGAACAGCTTAAAATAAGCACTGATGTCGATAAACACCAAAAACCAGAATACAATGCGCCCTCCAGGACTGGATTCTGACCCTTATACCATAGAAGGTAATTCATGATTTCAAGGAGTTAAAAAAAACCTTCACCTATGTGGCCGAACACAGCAGTTCCCACACCTCTGTGTAATGCCTCTGTATTGCAATGTGTGGCTCCTGAACATCTTAAATAGGTCATGTGACCTGGTGACTGACAGCTCAGACGAGTCTTGAGGGCCAGATTTAATTTAATTGAGAGAAAAATACCTGGGCCTTGATACGGCAATGCGATATCCCTGCACAACAGGGTACAGGAAGACTGCTTTCTCTTAGCTCCTGGTTTAAGAGGAGTGTTGAGTTTCGTTCATCCGTTGCCTTGGGCGCTATCAATGCACACACTTCAAAATGCTGTCCCGTGCCTGCTTTGTGAATTTTGGGAAGTGCAAGCTGGAATGGTGGACACACAAGGATGTTTTATGTCAAGAGTTTGAGACCACAAGGAAATATATGATATACAGGAAATATAGAGTGAAATGTATGTATTTTCTCTAAGTCAAAAAGCACAGGAGGTCTGTGGTGAACAACTAATGTGTTCTTTATGATGGAGCTGTGATGATCTCAATCCCGTCCTGTTGTTTCCCGTATTTTCCTTCTCCCCCTGTCTCGTGTTCGTCTCTCCATTGTCCGTTTCCCTAGCTGCAGGTTGGGCGTGGTTTTCTTTCGTGTCACTCTGTTTCACTACTCTTCTCTCAGCCTATCCCATTCCCCTGTTTTGGCATGCATTACACACTCTCCGCTCTGCTAATCACCCTCGCATACATTCGCACGCGGCACCTAATTGATATCAATTAACGTTTGTATTTAGTCACCTGGTGTTCTCTGTCCTGTGCCAGTTCATTAATGCTCTTTGTCTGAAACCTCTGGTTGTGTCTTAATATCCTAGAATCCAGTTTAAGTTGTAGAAGCTAAAGTCGGGTTCTGTGCCGACGTTAACCCGCCCTGCTACTCTAAGTCGAAGTCTGCTCTTTTCAGGAATGGCTTTTCCCGCTGTTCATTTGCCAGTCTCGCTGTACTAACTTTGTCTGCTTCAGTCTGCCACTGCTGTGGCTGCTGCCGCTCTGCTGATTGCTGTGCCACTACTGCCGCTGCCCTGCTGCCACGCCCGCGTCCTGCCTGGGCTCCGCTCCACTGTCCTGCCTGGTTCCACCCAGGCCGTCCCTGTCCAGCCTGGTTCCGTCCAGCCTGTCCCTGTCCAGCCTGGTTCCGTCCAGCCTGTCCCTGTCCAGCCTGGTTCCGTCCAGCCTGTCCCTGTCCAGCCTGGTTCCGTCTAGCCCATTCCTGTCCTGCCTGGTTGTAAAGTCCAGTTCCGGCTTGGAACATTGTCTGCCTTGTCTGCAAGTCCAGTTCCGGCTGGGAACTATAACTGCTTGCCTTTTTCCCTATGCTTCAGGAATACTCCCTGGTCAAGTAATAAAATATCTGAGTATTGGCATTCCTGTGTCTGAGTCGTGCGTTTGAGTCCAGTCCATATTCGGGATCGTAACAGGAGCCCTGGTTCTAGGTGACATCGCAGATCTATTGTGTCATCATAATCAGCTACAGGGGACAGCCGAGATTTCATTGGCTGGTTGAAATATGTGATAATAATCCAACCAATTGCTTTGCACAAACAGCCTGTGATCTTAAAGAAAAGAGCAGCGTGTATGTTTGTGCTCTCTGCTGTAGAGCTGTGGTTCCTGTGTACCTGGACGCTGCCGTTAGCATCCAGCTCTCTGAAGCGTGCCTGCTCTCCGCTGTAGAGCTGTGGTTCCTGTGTACCTGGACGCTGCCGTTAGCATCCAGCTCTCTGAAGCGTGCCTGCTCTCCGCTGTAGAGCTGTGGTTCCTGCGTACCTGGACGCTGCCGTTAGCATCCAGCTCTCTGAAGCGTGCCTGCTCTCCGCTGTAGAGCTGTGGTTCCTGCGTACCTGGACACTGCCGTTAGCATCCAGCTCTCTGAAGCGTGCCTGCTCTCCGCTGCAGAGCTGTGGTTCCTGCGTACCTGGACACTGCCGTTAGCATCCAGCTCTCTGAAGCGTGCCTGCTCTCCGCTGCAGAGCTGTGGTTCCTGCGTACCTGGACACTGCCGTTAGCATCCAGCTCTCTGAAGCGTGCCTGCTCTCCGCTGTAGAGCTGTGGTTCCTGCGTACCTGGACACTGCCGTTAGCATCCCGCTCTCTGAAGCGTGCCTTTCCTTGGAGGTTAAGCACACACAGCTCTGATTTCCACTGATGGGGTTCCGCTGGAGTTTATTTTTGGATTTCTTGGCTGCTGCACGCAGCACATTCTGTTCCGAGTCAGTAGCGCACAGCGGCCATCGCGATCGAATCCATCGCCGACGCCACAGTTTTCCAGGGGTGTCTGTGCGTGCCAGACTCTCTGCGCTGCGCTGGCATTTATCTACCAAAAAAAAACACTCTGTGCTCCATGTGTTGGGCGGCACGTCCAGCCAGGGAACTGCTGCTGCTGCAGTCAACTTGGATCATGGTCACCTGCGGAAAGAAACACACAGACACCACGTTTAAGGCACTGTAACACTGCCTTTGCGGGTATTCCCTGTTAGCAGAACATTGGAGAATGACTTTGTGAGCAATATTACAATCTGATTGTAGATTCAGGCATTGATAGGGTCCCTATGCCTGCTGCTCTATGGCCTACATCTTACACCCTATGCCCTGTAGCCTATGGCCTATTCCCTATACCCTGCACCCTATAATATATGCCCTATACCCTACCCCCATGCCCTATACCCTATGCCATATGCTCTACGCCCTACGCCCTACACCCTACACCCTACACGTTCAACAGCTCATAGAAGCAGTTCTGTTTAAGTACCAATGTGATGATGCTTCACCTGGAAATGAAACCCACAAGTTTATCTAGTTATGTAGTCGGTTCTCTATCAAACAGGCACCATGTTAAAGACACTGTACCACTGCTTCATACTGTAACAGAACATCGGAAAACGCATGTAAGAAGTATTAGTGTCTGACTGTAGATGGAGGCAGTGGTAGGGTCACTGCCTTCTTATAGCTTGCAAACTGAGCTTGTCGTGGTAACCTTGGATTCACCCCCTAGTGCCAAGCCCAAACAGTGGGGTCCCCCTCATATTGGATGCACTCTCTTGTAACTATAAAAATTCAAAGAATAATTCAAGGACAGCCGGGCACGCATTGGGATCCAAAGCTTTGTGCTTATTTTGATCTCTGAACAAGGGCGTAAATGTGCTGTGTGGGTCTAACGAGCGGAATGCTAAGCAAAAGCAGTCCAGTACTCATTGTTTGTTTGCTTGCCGGAACATTCCAGAGGTTTTCCAGGCTCTCTCTCTTTCTCTAAACTGTGTTCAGGAGCTCAGTGAAGCCCGTAGGCTCTGCTCTAAAGCCTCTCTCTGTAGTCATTTCTCAGGGCTCTGGTCCCACAAACGGAGAGATGAAGGGCTCAGCTGATGAGGAACGCTGTTAGCGGCTCACTGCCACGTCTCTGCAAGCTCAAAATCTCCACCAGCGTCCAAATCATAAACACCAGTGTTCCGCTGCTTCCTTTTCCCCGTACCAAGATATGATTTATTCTGAAAAATAAAATCCAAAAGTCACTGAATATTTTTTCAGCCTCTCGAAACAATGAAAATATTTGACAAATTACCAAGTGATGTCTATTACATTTAAGATATAACCATGATTTTATCCATATAAATTTAGTATATATTGCATATAATCTACAGCTTAGATGTGCAGTCACAAGTAAAATAGGGCAATAACAAAATAATACATTTAATAAAATTACTCTGTCATAACAAGTTTCTTGCTGTGTGCCAGTAGAGCATACCTGTGGGCCATCTATTGTAGACCGTAATGAGCAGACCACCAAGTATCTGTTTTTTAGGAATCCAAAGTGTCTGTCCAGTCCAGCAGGGAGGTATCTGGGCAAGTCACCATTTCTGCTGGGAAATTTTGCGGTTAATGTCGTCAGGTACTCTGGTTCAGATCCCTTCAGGTTTGGGCAGGAAGGGGATTATCTGTTAACAGGGCCCACATGTCTCCTCTCTCTCTTCTTTACGTCTCTGTTCTATGCTATGTTGCTGCAAGATTTCTAGATAGAAAATCTGTCTGAGAATGATGGGCCATTCTTATACATGTATGTGTGAATGTAAACTTGCTGTTTTGACCTTCTCTCCCTACCTCTTTCTTTCTCTCTCTCTCTCTCTCTCTCTCTCTCTCTCTCACTATCTCTCTCCCTCCTTCCCTCTCTCTCTCTCACACTATCTATTTTTCTCCCTCTTTCCTTTTCTATCTCTCTCTCTCTCTCTCTCATTGTATGGTCTTCTGACTGACTGACAATAATGGCCTCCAACGATGGCCTCTGATTAGGAAAGCTAGATATTGCTTCTGATATTGGAATGCTAAAGGCCCGTATCTGGCTACTAAAGTGTTAAAAGTGTATTATTTATAAGATGGAGATGGAATGCCAGAGAGTGAATCCTGTAGGTTGTGGCTTTGTGATTGCTGTGGTTTCCATGGCTACTGAAGCGATTCTCCAAACTTAGTAGAGCAGCATGTATCCAGCCAATGTCTAAAACTGTTCATGGAAGTTACTATTTTAGTCTAATTTATTCTGACATTACCTGGCACTGGAGTTTTTCTTTTACATGGTTCTGCTGTAACGAATTCATCAGCCCTTTCACTATGGTTTACCCGCACGTATGGTGAAGTCTCTGAATTCACCTTTGAAACAAAAACGGTATTTATGTCTGTTTTCATGTTACAGTTCCAAAGGACACTTGGAAACTTAAAATTGTGCACTTCATTTTCTGGTGAAGTCTAATATGAATGATAGTTTTTATGCAATTCGCTACTGTTGTCTTCTTACTAAGCTGTGGTGTCAGTGGGTCTTTGATTGAGTGTTTGAGTTCTTGTGTCTGTAGTTCTGTGACTGCACCGGGTTGTTGCTGGTTCTGTAGCTGAGTTCCCTGTGGCTTTCTGACTGTGCTGTAGAATCAGTGGTTGTTTGAGTGAGCTCTGCGACTGAGCTGTAGAGTCAGTGGTTGTGTCTGTCAATGAGCTGTGTCCCTTCTCTCTCCCTGTAGATGTGAACGAGTGCGTGGAGACTAACGGAGGCTGTCAGGCCCTATGCTGCAACACCATCGGAAGCTTTTACTGCAAGTGTCCCAGCGGCCAGGAGCTCAAGGAGGATGGCAAGACCTGCCAAGGTGAGTCCTGTTACCTGCCAGACTTTTACTGACTCACAGTGAGGTAGAGGGAATGTGAGTCCTTTTATCTGCCAGAGGTGCACTGACTCACAGTGAGGTAGACTGTAGGTGAGTCATGTTACCTGCCAGAAGTGCTCTGACTCACAGTGAGGTCAGGGGGTGGGAAACCAGAGAGAGAGGGAACATTGGCAAGAATGAAGGCTCAGATAATGACAAAGGAGAGATACAAAGAGATGGAGACAGAGGAAAGAGCACAAACAAGATCAAGGGATAATTTGCGGATGGCTTGACAGCCCCTCTCCACACAAATGTAAGGTCATACTCGGCCCACAGGAAGCTCAGATTAGTGCACGCTTAGATGAGCTGTGAGTTCACGCCTGTAGTATCCTCCCTCGCTCCCGCACTAAAGTTTCTCCACCTTCAATCTGAAAAAGCTGGTGTGGAGACCGTGAGGCTTCTGCTACCTCTGTGTATTGGCTGACATGCAGACTTGTGCTGGAACACAGCTTCTTACGATATAAACTTGCAGACGCACACAGAATATGAGCCAGTGGAACACAGTATTAAATGAAAATAAAAGATTTTATTTGTCGGAATATAACTCTTTTTGTTCGCTGTGCATTTGGAAACTTTGGGTTTCTGGACATGGTAGATTATGAGACGTGAGAAGAGTATTTTACTCTTAGCTCTTGGGACGCAGTATTTTTTGGCGTTTTGCATGGTAAACAAATGAGCAGTGACAGGGCTGGTTATCGCTGGTGTGTTTGGGATGGATGGAAGTCCCAGTAATGTGTCTGTTGTTGCAGCTGTACACAGCGCCATTCATGTTTTTATTTCAGGTCCCTACTGTAATGCTTTAGGAATGTGACAATTTTCTCACCCCTGTAATTGACAATTAAAAAATGTATATATATACGTAGATATTTATGTATGTATAGTTTTTGCACACGATTTAAAAACGGTCATTACCGCTTCACATGGCTGAATTTAGAGGAACTTGTTCCAGTGCACCCGGGGAGATAAAGACGCTAATCGCCCCTGGCGGTTTGTGGCGAGTTGCGTTCAGGAAACCGCGTGCATCGTACCTCATCGTGGCTCCCCGCTTGCCAAGAATGGACATGGCTTTTACATCTGAAGCCGTGCCAGGGCCAGTTGGAGCTTTGGCGGTACTTAGCTTTTCCAGCCGCGCTCATCAAAGGACCGCGTCGGCATCGCGGGATTCGCGTGACAAGGAGACAAACCTGTGTGTGACAGTCTGAGAAACACCCACCCACCCAATCCGGGGGGCTGGGGGGGGGGGGGGGCGTGCCATGATGAGAGCTCCCTACAACCAAACACAAATTATGGTTGTACAGCGATGACCTGATCTTTGTCTTAAGCAGTCATCAGTCAGGCTTTTATAGTATGCCCTCTAGGGTTCACAAGTTAGGTCTGAGTGTGCCTAATAATCACTTTGGACATCACAGAACCCCTTATAATGTAGTTTGCTCAGAAATTAGAGTCTAAGTACAGCAGGTCGATCACGGCTAGAGGCCTGATTAATCTGGTGTCCAGGAATCAGCCGGTAAGATGGCCTGTCATTACAGGGAATTGGCTTGGCTCGGTCAAGACAAGGCCCTTGTAATTGGGGCACTTCAGAGCCGGCACGACTCCAGGTAGTTTTAATAAGCTTCGTGTTGACTTAAGCAAGCAAAGCAAACCGTGTTTTCATTGAAGGCTGGCCGTCTCTCTAAAACTCATTTTGCTCATTTTATTTTTTTGTTCCAGAAGTCTACACACCCCTGTAAAGTAGAATATCCCAGACCTGAGTTTAAAGTGTTATCATGGTTTAAATACTTTAAACACTGATAAAACTCAAAGAAATGTGATTTTCATCAATATTCAGAACAAAACCCCTCTTTCATGTGATTCTCTGTTTTGTTAAGTAACATTTTTTTCTCAGAATTCTCAGGAACCTGTAGCTGTTTTAAAGTTTTAGTGACTTTTAAAGTCAAAGTATTAGAAAAATTCTATCTGACCCAAGACTACAGTATTCCACAGATTTTTTTGTAATCAAGCAATGCATCTGATTTTTTTTATGTGGACAGATAATGTGAATGTGTGCCCTGTGCAAAACTCCATGTGATCACTGCATGTTATCACTGCATGTTATCACTGCATGTTATCACTCCATGTTATCACTGCATGTTATCACTGCATGTTATCACTGCATGTTATCACTCCATGTGATCACTGCATGTTATCACTGCATGTTATCACTGCATGTTATCACTGCATGTTATCACTGCATGTTATGGCAGAGCCTGTCCTGACATACTTGATGCATGTTGTTGTTGACATGAAAGTAATTTATCCAGACACAATCTCTACAGTGGCCAGGATCCCACATCTGTCCACTGGACTGACCTGTAGTTCCATCACAGTTTTCCTATTGTCCCATTGAAAAGTTCTGCTTGGCTCAACGCCTTTCCATTGAAGTATTTGGACTCATTCATGGCCCGTGTGCCAGGGTGTCCTGAGCTGGATAAATAACACTGGTTTTCGCTGTCTGGTGAAAACTGAATTGAGTTTTAGTCTCTGGGACTCTTGGACTGCTAACACTGTGAGAACAGACAGAAGAAGAAATAACATATTCTATTCTGCATGCAGTCTGTAATTTACCACACCGCAACAAGTCAGGCTGCCCACAGCGAGTCCGCTTGCTTCCTATATCTACAGCTCATTCATTCAGTTACAATGAAGATGTAAACAGAGTGTCGATATCTCAGACCACACACACACTCGCATGCACGCACACAGACACACACACACACACACACACACACACACACACACACACAGAGCTCAACCTAAGTGTCTTTTTACCCTCAAAACATTTTTTTGTCTTTTCTAGTCCATTTGAAAGTCAAAACATTGAACCGTCAGCCAATGAAAACAGATTTTTTTTATTTTTAACAAAATTAAAGAAAGCATTCCAAAGATGGCTGAAGTAATGTTTTTGGGTCCTGGTGTTGGACCGCGTTGTTTAACAGAGCGAGCCCACTGCACGCGTTCTGCCTCGTCTGCACTCAAAGAGCGCTGTTGGAGCCCAACGTTCTCTATGCCATATGCTGCACAGTGCATATAAACACTACGCTCTTTTTTTGGTTATATTTGGCCATACCAGGGGGCCGGGCAGGTTTGGGGAGGGTTAATAAAAAGCCTTTGCTCTTATTAGGAGCCATTCAAACGCTCTGCTGTTGAGCGGAGCCGAAAGGCGAAGGTTTAGAGAGCTGTAACTCATTAAGGATTAACGGTATTCTGAGGGGTTTACATTAGCTCTTGGCATTCCCTCCCATCATTAATCAGAGCAGCCCTTCTCCGGCGGCACGGTAGAGAGTCGCCATGGCGAACAGGTCGCACGCCGCGTGGGGTTCTGCAGGTGGGGGCAGGGGGGTTCTCTTTTTCTTCTGGAAACCAGTATCCTAAAAGGCAGAGCACAGTGCTGCTCCATTAGTTTCGATGGTTCTGTTTGCCGAGTCCAAGTCAAAATCAAAGCGCCGCTTAGTTCAGAGGAAAACGAACAGGGCAGGAGCTACGACCAGCCCGGGGATCACATCAAACTCCATCTGCCACATGTCAATACTGCATCCAGGATCTACTTTAGAGCCCGTTCAGCTTCGCAATATATCATCAGTGGTTATGTATCCAGTGCATTTCAGCTTCAGTGGGTAACTCCACAGCAGCGTTTTTGAGCCAGTGAGAGGAGGCCTAAATGTGACTTTTATTGCTGTACTACATGATGAAATGAGCTCATGGATGAGACCCAAAAATGTAAAAATGTTTTTTCAAAAAACACAGGGAAGAATTATTGTTATTCTTTTTTTGTCCTCTGTATAACTCTACATATATACTCCTGCTGGAAAAGAGTCCGTGCGGTGAAAGGTAGGAACATTTCTTTGCCGGCATCGAGATCTCTCAGGGGTCTTGCGAGTTTCGGAAAGTGGGATCAGAGACATTTGGACGAGTCTAAACCCCAGGATCCCTAAAGAATTATTCCATTTAAAGGTCCTTTCTACCTGCTGATCAGTCACTTTAGGGGCTGGAAAGCTGGATTGCTGCAAAGCGAAACCTCCTCCAGTTTATAAAACATTAAAGTTATTCAGGCTGCACTGCACTGCCAGTGTGCCATTAAAACGGCTCTTCATCGTCCCAGTGCAGTAAATATTCTGTTTTTGCGGAGCAGCAAGCAAACTGTGTAGAGCAGGAGTGTCCAGTCTTGGCAAAAACAAGGCCAGTGTGGGTGCAGGTTTTTGTTTTAGCCCAGCACTACGACGCTGATTTAACTTATTCACTAGTCATGGTCTTCAGTCAAGACTATTTTGGGAATCAGCCATTTTGTAAAATGTGCTAATTCTCAGTGTTCTCAATTGAGAATTTAGACACCATCAGAGTAGCCTATCCCCTAAATACTGCACTATAAAGCATATAGGGAGCCATTCCGAAAGCAACATTGGATGCCCCTGGTATAGAGTATCCGCTCAACTCTCATTACTTTGTTTTTGGGAAAACGTTCTCACTCAGTAACATTCCAGCGGGTGTGATGTGGGGTCGCTATGTGTTAGCCATCAATGCAAAACTCCCATGCCAGTGACCGCTGACATTTTGCTGACAAGACCGCAGTGAACATTGCATTGCATTTAATAATGACTGGTTGTTAGTCTTGCTATAATAAGGCTTTACATGTTTTTTTCTGTTTACATAATTATATTATATAACATTTAATAATTTTTCTTGTAAATGCGTATTGTTCTTTTACGTTTTTACTTCGGTATCATGTCTACTTTTCTTTTTCTGGACAGTTGGGGTACAAATAAAAGTGGTACCCCCACCGTAATGTTATGACTGTTTGAGGTATGACTGGAGATCAAGCATGGCTGAGAATAACTGTATAATTGTAATAATTGTAATAATTGAGAATAGAATAACTTTTATTTTCCCGCTAGGGAACTTCAGTTGTAGCCCCAGCAACAACAAAAAAAGACATAGACAGTGGGACAGACCCACAACACACAAACAAACATATCAAACAAGACATCCATGATTAGAAAATAGCCCCGCTGTCCTGAGATGTCCAGTGTCACCAAGCAGTCCAACACACAAACTCCGCCTCCACGACTCTCTTCCATACACGTAGCGCCGCGGTCTCTGTCCAGCGCCTAACTGCGTCAATCTTCCCAGTCTTCTCCTCATTCCTCCCTCGCATTATGTTCTCCTTCCCTGGGTGCCTTTTGAAGATTGCCTGCACTCCCGGATCAGTCCCGATATCTTCAACTCCGGTGAAGAGCGATGGTAAACTTTGTTGCTGCAGTCTGCAGATCCAACGGACATTCACGAACATGTGTTGCGAATGCGTCTCCATGGTGACGACCACAAACAAAATTATATCGACAAGACAATTCGTCAATATTATCAAAACGAGCAGCAGGAGTGCCCTGAAAAATTTCCAGCCCACTTCCCCATCCCACTACAGACACATAGCGCATGAAAAAAACAAAGACAAAAGTCTGACTCAACAGAACACATTCAAATGAACAAACACGAACATGAGAAACAGCTGGACTACATGTCGCCATTACAGCGCCACGTGACAGTCAATAATTGTATGTTTGTTATTTTTATGCAGTAACTAACCGTGTGTGTGTATCTAAAGTTTGATATTCTGTTTGCAGAATCACACATAAAGATCCAGATTTTCAGCTGGGCGACTGAACTGAACTGAGTTTATAACTGAATTTTATTGCATTGAACTGGAATCCCACCTACAGTAGAAAGTGAAGCATGGTGGAGACAGTTCATTGGAAGCATAGCAGAGTCTCACACTTCAGGCCACACACTTCAGTGAAAGACAGATAGTATGAAAACAACTCGGGATTTACCTTTCATATGCAGCCGGTTATTAGTAACATAATTCATTTTTTCATTTGACAGGAGTGAGAGGTGTATATTTCTTTTACACTGATCATGTCTCAGACGTGTATAATTATGCATATGATAATTCGTGTTGCATTTTACGCACATTTTCAACAATTTCCTGATGGAAAAAAATCGACTGATTAGGAAGTGTTCTTGTGTATCTCATTCCTTGGCTGCTGTTGTTAAGTTATGGCCCAAGCATGTTTTTTATAGTTCGCATTGTGCTTGCATGTCAATCTCCCACAAGTATATACTGTAGTTCAATGAAAGTGCCACGGAGTAAAGCGCTTAGTTGAAATGAATTTGGCTGGAAAGGCCTGCTGTTCGGTCCAAGCACAGCAGTGAATGATTGATTGTATAACAGCAGCCCACAACTCCCACAAGGTCTTTAGTGTTCCGAATAGCATTAATGACATTATTTATTTTCAATTAGGACAGGAGGAAAAATTCCTTTCCAACTGAAATGTTCTCAGTCCAGACTGGACGGCCTACAGAGACTCGCTGTGAAAAACATGCAAAACAAACTCCCTTGTCAATAAGATTTGTGAGATTTCATCCCTGGTATTTAGCATAGAGAGGGCCCAGCGTTTATTGTTGAGGGCAGTATTTTTCCAGCCTGTCTCGTATGTCAACATGTCTCCTACCTTACCTAAGAGATCAAGATGTCTTTGCTACGCCCTGCCCTTTGCTAGACTCACTCCGACACCCACCTGTAATCGGCAAATAACTGCCGTGTGAAAATGAGCCCTGCTGTATCTACAATTTAGTCTGACGCAGAGACTTTTACCAAAGTTCATTTATCATTGTAAGCAAAAAACACTCGAGCAAGAGATGGGAAAAGTAAATAAGTGCCACTGTCCAGGTTCATCTCTCACGGTCCTCCAGACAGCCTGACCCACCAATCATGAGTCTCCTACAGACCTCTGGACTACAACTGGAACAGAGGGTCTTCCTCAATGGCTGCTTCAAGCAGGAGATGCAGTGCGTCCGTAGTGGAACTGTCGAGTGCAGCTGTTTCCGCCGTCCGCTACGAGTTTTTACGACTTCCATCCCTTTCCCAGGGCCGTGTGACGTTGCCGTTTCATGCATTTTTAGTGAGGAAACTGCAGGCTTTAACTCAGCCACTAAAGTAGTGAGGTCAATTTCATTGGCACTGGTTCTTCAAATATCTCCAAACTCAGCACCAACACTGAGCTCCAGGACCTCTTGCCAGGACCTGATGTGTGTGGCCTCATTCCTCAATGGGACAGTGGCTCAGTTGTGCCTAGGAGAGCCTAGAGGTCCCAAAAGGAGGGTCAGGGGATGATATAAAATGGGGCAAACCTGCCAGCCCATCCCAATCACTGCTGGCACACCTGGAGCCTCCATCTGGTTACAGGAACATAGGAACTTTCTCCCCTGTCACAGAATGAGGACTCACAGAGTTTCATACCTTGGGTTTGGCCTGGTACAGGAGTCAGTGTTCCACATGCATTCTACTTTAACATATTACTATAGCCATATATGTAGTAACTGGGATTTGTCCTGGAAAGGGTCATGGTGAGCCAGTGTCACACGCAAGCATGCACATACACACACACACACATATTCTCAGGCTTAGGCAGGCATGTCTTTGGACTGTGAAGGATCCCAGATTTTCCAGAAGTTACCCACATGGGAACAGGATCAGGCAACACAAACAAAGCCAGATTCAAACGCTGGACCCCAGCACTGCACTGCTACAAATATGCTGTCCATTATTTTCCATGTGGCAGTTTTACTGACTATTATCACCACCAAAGGACTCATTGTTTGCAAAATGTATTTCTTAGTAGCCATTATGCCACCTGGCTGACAGGGGGCAGTGTTACAAAGTTCTCCCCACGGTTCTCATATGTTGCGCGTTTGTGTGTTTGTCTACGCGTGCGCAATGTTACGTGACGGGTTTGCTTCCGGACCTCTTATTCTAATTTTCCCATCCCCAGGTATTGTTTAAAAAACAAAAACAAGTTTCCGTGAGAAATGTAAAATGTTTCTGATTCCTTTGTGCTTCTCTATGATGGATTGCATGCTTTCCCCTACCACATCTGATGCAGTACCCGGCTGCAGAGCTAGTTGAACTGTATGTCACAGTGCCCATAGTCTGATGCTTGTCCAACTGTTCTCGATTGTTGTTTACTTCAATACGACTTCCCACTGTGCCCTTGAATTTAGCCTTTTGTAAAGAAGCTGTTGTCTGAATCTGAGCCCAGCTGAATAGTTTTTTACTTGGTTTTCAAACCTTTGTCAAATGAGGCTGACTAAAAGCTTTGAAATGTGTTTTGATGTAGTGTAGTATTTTGGGAGTTTCTCAGGACAAAGGTAACTCGTGGAAAAAGAGCATCAGTTATAGTTTACATGTTAATTTAGCATAGTAAAGAGTGAACGGCAGTGTAGAAGTTCAGTGTTTTGAAGAAGATGCTATGTTTGTGATTCTGTTTGTGCATGTGCTTGTTTATGCATAAAGTGTGTACATCTACATATGTGTCCATGTGTATGTACATGCATGCATGTTTAAACATTTCTGTGTATGCATGCATTCATACTTTCTGTGTTTCTGCGTGCATGTATTTGCAGCCTGTTTTACAGCGGTTTTTCTGCTTTACAGCAGTTTTCCTGCTTTACAGCGGCTTTCCTGCTTTACAGCGGCTTTCTTGCTTTACAGCGGTTTTCCTGCTTTACAGCGGCTTTCCTGCTTTACAGCTGGTTTCCTGTTAACTCTATAAACTTCACCCCTTGTGGTTGAGACGTATCCGTCTCAATTACAATATTCATGTTTGTCTTAAATTATTAACTATAGCTTTAAGAAAACCCTGTAAATTTTAGTATTTTTAAAAAGGGTAGCCTCTTGTGAAAACCTCAGCTTCTCCAGTTACACTGCAGTATAACAAATTAGGAGGGTGTTATTAATAGCCCAAAGCACTTATGACCCTCCTCTCGCCACAGCCACAGACTGTAAATTGCGTAAAATTAATCGCTTATACACGCTAAGAAAATCATGTTCACATATAGAAACAATTATATATTTTTTAAATGTTGTACATTCGCCGTTTTCCCTAGCTTACTGTACTATATAGAATACCTGATGCACTTTCGGTTTTCTTTCTCCAAAATTTATTGTATAAATATGCTTAAGAAACCAAGTACTTACCAGTATATTCAGCTACAGCTGTTTTCTGATTAACCCTAAAGAGTTTGTCTTGTTACATTTCGCCAAAGTCCCGTGCAGTCGACATTTCCACAGCGACCACCTATTGCACTTAGGGCTGAAATAAGTTGCTGTTGTTGTGTAAAAATACACACACTTTTGTACGTTTTTTGAAAAACGTATTTAAATACATTAAGGCTACTTTATGTTATGGTTATTATGTATATACTGTGATGTAATGTGACTATTCTGAAATAAATGTATTCTGTTGCAAATTTCTGAATTGTACAGCTTCTTCTTCAACTCGAACTTTAAACCATGAATGTGCAGGGAATATTTTTTGAGATATTGTCATTTAAATAAAACTAGTAGAAACTAGGTGGACATTGCCACTGGGCCAAAGTAAATAGAGTTAAGGTGTAAAGAACAGGGTGAGATTGACGTAAAGACAAAGGCTGAAGAACAAAAAGAATGAGGGAGAAAAATGGAGGTGTGTAGGCACGGCAGGATAGTTGAAAATGATGGAGGGAACGGATGAGCCATCCAAAGATGTGGAACGGGAGGGATTGGACTGTGCACTGTGCTGGATTGGACTGTGCACTGTGCTGGATTGGACTGTGCACTGTGCTGGAAAAGCACAATTCCCATGTGTTGCTACTTACTGCGTGGCTCACAGTATTGTCATTGTGGTTGTAGTTGTATTTGACAGAGGGAAGGGGGGCTGTCAGGGTATAGGTTATAAAGAAAGATTTGTCTCTCGTTACTTTCATGTCTTTTAGACAGGGCTGCTATGCTCTGTTAATGAGCCATGTGCGTGTGTGTTTAAAGATGTGTGACTTGGTGGGAGATTTCCCACAATGGGTGGTGACTTTTTCTAATCACACACAGTGCAGAACTCCCATCAACCCAAGGGACAGACAGGCAGCGCAACGGCCTGCTAATGATAATTAGCAGCAGAGAAGCCTCTGCACTCCGGTCTTCAGAAAAGCGGGATTTACTTTCTCCTCATGCTTATAAATCAGCTGTGTTTTTCTCACATTCTCAATTTTGTTCCAAAAGCAAAAGTTATCCATTTAGTCTTTTTGCAATGTGGCTGTATGTCAATGTTCTGGTGACACATATTTGGTTCACATTCGCGCTAAAGGTCTCACATTTCCTGACAAATAACCTGCATCTTAGAAGGATGAACAGGCAGCGAATGCCAGAATGAGATAGGAGAGAAATGTTTGGACATTCATTATTCCGTAGCTGTTGGCTCTGTGTTAATGCGACGTCGTCCTCGCAACTAATCTGAGTGCGAGAGGTTAAACAACCTCTGTGCTGTAATGCTGTGTTTCGGTGAGCCTCGTCCTACCTGAGCAAGGCGGAGCCTGGAATGGGAGGATGAGAAAGGGAGGGGAGATGAGGAAGCTGGGGACAGAGGACAGAGCTTACAAGAAGAAGAGGAGTCGAACGTATAATAGAATTGGAGAGGGAGACACACAGAAGTTAGAGAGAGAGAGAGGGAAGGGGGAGGGTAGAGAGAGGATGGGTGGAGGGCTGGAAGTACCACCCCTTGTCTCCAGATGCTGCTCTCAAGCCAAAGCAAACTTTGTGTTGACTAGACCAGAGGAGCAGTTGGACCAGAAACTGGCAGTGCTGTTGCAGCCTTCATTATTTTAAATATGTAGTGGACAGCTTTGCGCAATTCGTTTTTTTGAATGTTTTTGTTCTTAGCATTTTTATAGGAGCCCTTTTGTAGTAAATTTTTTAAAATTATTTCTGTGTGTCGGTCAGCTATGGAATCTCTTGGTTGGTTAGTGCTGCTTCTGGTGTGTGTCAGTGGTCAGTTCACGTTAATCTCGGGGGCTGGTCACAATCGATACCGGTACCTCCGGAGGAACTGCTACACCTGCTTTTCTGGATATAACCGGTACAACGTGCCATACTTTGGTCCAGGTGAGTGTTCCCTGACACACTATGTGTTTGTTCTGGTCTAGTGTGAGAAGGATAGATGATGTTCCCAGGTGTATTGAAACATTCGACTGATAGAGGTGTGCCATTATCAAGTAGATCTGGATCTGGAAAATGGATAGCCTGAATCAGGAAAGCATGCTCATTCATTCCTTTTCTATAGGAGATGAATACAGAGAGCAATATGATCTTCTCATGAATCTCAGGTGACAGAAAAGAGCAGTGATAGAATATTTTAATTTCTAATTCACTTGCAAGCAAAAACTTTGAAACACAACTGTTGGTTAATGAGATGTTCCTTGTAAATTATCTTGATTAATGACAATCTATCTTCACCTGCACCATTAAGTATTTCTTTGCTTGATTAATCAACCACAGAAATCGGGACAGAAGCATGGTGGTTTTTGGGGGGGATGAACACTATCCCATGTCTTTGTTTACTCTCTTATTTTCTGGAATGCATCACCCTTTTCCACAAATTGCAGCATTTGATTAATCCCCCAGGCCTTACACCGGACAGTTTTTGGTGCCCCTCCTACACATTGGACGGGACGGGGTAGCTGTCTGTCAGCGGGTCCAGCGACACGAAACCGAGGAGGTGTGAGGAAAACACGAGATTCGGCTTCGTGTTCCTCTCTCCTGTAAAAACCTGCCGGGTTCTGAACCCAATGCTCTCCAGATGTGTCCAGATGTGCGGCTCAATAAGCCTCTTTCAGGGCTCCAACCGCCTGGCGCAGTGCTATGTGTGATCACTCCCTTCCTTTTCAAAGTTATCTCTTTTGTATTCTGCAGCTGCAAGGCCAATGAAATGTAGTGTAACGAGGGTCTCGGCTTACTAGGAAGCCAGTCAGGGCATCCTGGTTCCTGGGGCAGCGGTGCTGTTGGTCCTCGGGAGGTGTCCGTTCAACCCTGTGCTATCAAACTGACCTGGCTGGGCCTCTGGACATTGACCATTGTCCGATATTGCTTTTGCCGTTCAATTTCCAAAGTGGTCTCTGCCGATTCAAACTCAAAACAAAAAATCTGGGAATGTGCGTTTTTCTGAAACAGCATGACGTGTTGGCCAGTGGCATAGCCAGCACTTCATTTCTGGGGAGGGGGGGTGTTGAAATTCTGAGCTAAACTGATGGGGGGGGGGGGGGTGCATGCAGATGGATTCTCGACTGCGAAGGGGAGTTGGGGGGTCTAAAAACTTTTCCAGTTTTACGGTCATCATCCCCCTCTGACCACATCTCTGGTATTGGCCCAACAATTCACTATCCGGTCATTTCATCACTGTTTCTCTGAAGGAGCTGTTCTATCGCCAGTAAGGTTTTATAGGGGGCACATTCTAAAAGCTTTTTACCATTGACCTTTATTTAAGAGGCTCCCCCTGTGTGTCCCACCATCCTGGTGGTCCTGCACACACACACACACACACACACACACACACACACACACTGTGCCCCTCCACGTTGCCTGGCAATGCCCTCAGACCTGTCATGTCACAACTATGGTAGCCCGGAGGGGACATCTGTGGCCCTGCCAGTCCCGCTCAAGGGTTCTGGCCCTCCGGAAACATCTGCCGCAGCCAGCTGATAGAGATCACAGAGCCCCACTTGTAGAGTGCGCATTTAAAGAGCCTTTCCTGTTCCCACACTTCTGTGGAGCACTGTGACCTGGGAATCGGGACCTACACCAGAGCTGCATTCTGTGAATTAGGGACCATGACCTACAGCTTCGATCTGTGAATAGGGACCTAGACCAGTGTGACTGTTCAGACCGCCCCGCTCTGCACCTGCCAGGAGGTCAGTGCTGATTGCCCTCAGCCAGGCCAGCTGCTGCCTTCACGCAAAAATAGCACAGATTTACCCTGCCAGAGTGAGAGATTCAGGGGAGCATTGTGCTCCCATCTCAGCCGTCGTTGCTCAGAACGCTCGCTTTGCAGACCTGACCTGAGCTCTTCAGTGTAGTAGGTCTGCGGTGTGATTGATTCTCTCGGGTTCAAAAACGTGTTCTGTGTTCTTTGAGAGTTTCTGTGTTCTTTGAGAGTTTCTGTGTTCTTTGAGAGTTTCTGTGTTCTTTGAGAGTTTCGCCTCTTGGCTTTAGTCATTTTCCAAGCATCAGAAACAGACGGGTCAGGCATACTGAATCAGAGAAGGTGGCTTTCTGAGGTGATGTGCGCTTATATGCTTTCCAGGAGACTGAGAGCTGAGAGATGTTCACTGAGATTCAGAGCTGAGAGAAAGTGGGGGGGTGGAAGAATTTCAATAGCATAACGAATAATGTCCCACCCTCTGGTGCAGGAATGACAAGCAGATGGTGTCCTGGGAGGGGGGCAACCCCCAGCTTCATTGTGTGCCCTGATCGCCACGGAGCCCAGTGTCTATGCCAGCAGGGCACTGCAATCGAGTGTGTCTGCCCACAGCCGGGGCTGTCATGGGGGTGTACTGCTCACCCCCCCGAATAAAAACACATTAAATACTGGGGGACAAAGGGCAAAATAAGCCTTATTACAGCTGGGCGGTTCACAGGAGAGCAGACCCCTCTCTTGCTGATCTTTTCACCAAAGGGAGAATACTGGGCTTTTCAGCTTCTTTGTGTAGGAAATCTCTTCGGTCAGAAGGTACGTCCTACATATGAGAGCTGCTCTCCAGTCTTCAAGGGGACAAAGTAAAACTGGGCACTTTCTTGGTTATAAAGTTGATGGGGTTGTTTTTTTGTTTTTTTAAGAGAATGTGCATACTTACTGTAGCTCAGTGTTGCCGTTGTCAAAGACGAGCTTGGAAATCAAAATGTGTTTCAACCTGAGACTGAAGGGCGAAAAAAAAAAAGAACTGAAGGAGGATACAAAGAAAAGAAAATAACTGCCAACTTTGTCTGGCTAGTGAAACAGAGGCATGACTCTATACAATCGTCTTGTTTCACGCAGGTTGTGTCTGGCTTTGCTCTTATGAATTTTGGGCACCTTTCACTCTGTGAGATACATTACCAAACTGGAAGAGCCAAAGCATGAATGTTTCAATTTTTTTCTAATTTAATATAAAAGGGAGTTTCTAGAATGGATGGAAAGTGAGCATTAAGACTGGCACTGGCTGCACATGCCAGATTTATAAAGTAAACCAACCCAGTGGTTTTAGCTGCAAGCTGCCTCTAAATGTGAAATTAGAGACGTCTGTCTAATGTACAGAGCATGGGTGTCCAATCGTATCCAAAAAGGACCGGTGTGGGTGCAGGTTTTTGTTCTAGCCCAGCATTGGTTCTACTTATCAAGGTGACTGAAGAGCATGATTAGTTAATTCATTGAATCAGGTGTCTTAGTGCTGGGATAAATGGTGCAGGGTGTTGAGGGGCGGAGTGTAGATAGGGAATAACGCAGGGTGTTGAGGGGCGGAGTGTAGATTGGGAATAACGCAGGGTGTTGAGGGGCGGTGTGTAAGTGTGTAGATTGGGAAGAACGCAGGGTGTTGAGGGGCGGAGTGTAGATTGGGAATAACGCAGGGTGTTGAGGGGCGGTGTGTAGGTGTGTAGGTGTGTAGATTGAGAATAACGCAGGGTGTTGAGGGGCGGTGTGTAAGTGTGTAGATTGGGAAGAACGCAGGGTGTTGAGGGGCGGAGTGTAGATTGGGAATAACGCAGGGTGTTGAGGGGCGGTGTGAAGGTGTGTAGATTGAGAATAACGCAGGGTGTTGAGGGGCGGTGTGTAGGTGTGTCGATTGGGAATAACGCAGGGTGTTGAGGGGCGGTGTGTAGGTGTGTAGATTGGTAATGAGGCAGGGTGTTGAGGGGCGGTGTGTAGGTGTGTAGATTGAGAATAACGCAGGGTGTTGAGGGGCGGTGTGTAGATTGGGAATAACGCAGGGTGTTGAGGGGCGGTGTGTAGGTGTGTAGATTGGTAATGAGGCAGGGTGTGCAGAGTGGTCAGTTTGCTGAAGCAGTGGTTTCTCTGTTATTTTTTCACTGAGGGAAATGTTGTAATGAGCTTATTTAGGCGAGCTGGAGGCTTTCTCAGATCTTCTGCTGTTTGATGTGTGCTGTCTTTTCTCCAGCTGCATGGGAGCCTCGCCACGCTCTTGCACCATGACCACACACATATACATATACACACACACACACACACACACACTCACACACACGCACACATACACACACGCACACATACACACGCACACATACACACACACGCACACACTCATGCACACACACACACTCACACACGCACGCACACTCACACGCGCGCACACACACGCACACATGCATGCACACACACACACACTCACACACACTCACACACACACACACACTCACACACGCCCGCACACTCACACGCACGCACGCACACACACGCACACATGCATGCACACACACACACACACGCACGTGCGCACACTCACACACACACGCACTCACACACACACACACACACACTCAGACACACACACTCGCGCACGCACGCACGCACGCACGCACGCACGCACACACACACACAGTGTGTGCAGTCATGATAGCAATGGGGTCCTTCATTCCAGCAGGGCACGTAGCATCTCTATAAACATGGCTCCAGTGCTGGATGTGGAAACATCAGTAAAAACGTCCTTTCCTTATTATTATTTACGTTACTTTCTAACAGTAATGGATTCAATGCATTTTGAACGAATGTGCTGTGAGTGACCACAGGCAAGTTTACAGTTGAATTAAGATGACCGATTATGGTTTGATGCGTCTGACAGAACTGTAAATTTAAGAGAGTGGGGTAGGTCTCTGAGCCCATGGAGATGTATGTCCAAAGCAGTGGTTGTCACATGTGTGCTTCATTTTGCTGAATGTTTCTCTTTCAGCTCTGCTGCTCCAAGCCAGAGTCAAATAACAGTGTAGTTCAGGCTCAGAGGTGTCCAGTGCAGGAGTCTATGGGAACGCAGATGACAGTGTAGTGTAGTGTAGTGTAGTGCAGTGTAGTGTAGTGTAGTGGTGAGGGACCTGGGTTTGTTCCTTAGGTTGTGGGTTCGATTCTCAGGGCACTGCCATTGTACCCTTGAGCAAAGTACTCACCCTAAATTGCTTCAGTATGGGTAAATGGGTAATATATTTTTTTGAAATAATTAAATTGTGTTAGTTGCTCTGGGTAAGAGCATCTGCTAAATGCCTGTAATGTATTGTGCCTACAGCAGTCAGTGAATTATTGTTGTTTCTCAACGGCATTTTTTCTTGCCTTTTATTGTTTTACTTTGAGTTATGATATCCAACAGTGGGACAGGATAATAAATAGTTTAGTGGCATGTTTTGGAGTGCAGCGTGAGGTAATGGTTTGTCTTTTTGCTTTTGGATGCCTCTGGTTGAATCCTTTATTATTTGATGCAGATATGACCCCGTGTTTGAGGCCACGTCTGGAATTTATTCGCGCCCGTTGTACACAGCGAAGGTGCACACCAACGTAAAGTCGCTAAAGCAGAGCATGCGCGTGTGACCAGTACAGCCTTAGAGCACGCGTGTGTGACCAGTACAGCCTTAGAGCCTGGAATTCTGCAGCAGGAAGACAACATGACTGTTCCATTGAGAAAGTTGAAGAGAGTGGAAAATGCTGTCCCAGGGCATGCCATAAATGCTCTCTCGTGCTCAGACCTAGTGACTGAGGCTATAACACATGGATAGCATCATTGTCCTGCTTTTCAAGCCTTTGGGTGACTACTCACGCTCTACGGGTGTGGGGAGTTGTTATCCAAAATGTTTTAATCAAGTGAAGATGGTCACTCGGCACCGTTAAGTAACCACTGACATCTACCTTGCGTATTAAGGGTATGAATGAACCCAAACCGTGCCAGGAAAATGTGCCACGTCTCTTTAAGGAGCGATTATTATTTTTTACTGTTGGAACACTGCCGTTGGAACACTTTATTACCTGACATTCCAGAACTGACTAAGGGAATCTCACTTACAATGAGTAAGTGCACCTATAAATTCCCCTGTTAGTATATCGTGTTTTTCTGCTCTAACAATCGGCATTGTGTATGAAAGCCCCTTGTGACCATAACTCTAGGCAAAATTATCATTTTGGAAAAGTACAGTAAGTGAGATGTTTCTAAATGGTCAGTAATCAGTCATATTAACAAAGTTAGCCCCCCTACAGTGGTCGTGTATTAGTTTTCTGCTAAAATAATTCTGTTGTTTGTTCACACCAGTGCTGTTTGAATGGGCACGGGGCCTATACAGCAATAAGTGTGCACTGTTTACAGCTGCCCCCCTGGCTGTATAGGCCATGTCAATTAGGATTCCTAGCAGAGCTCGCAGGCACGTGATTCTGATTATCCTTGGTGTGTGTGTTGTTTTTGTGCACTGCGGGGTGTTTTCAGTAGAAAGGGGACACATATTTGGCAGCAGTGTCCACTTGTTTCGGAGTTCAGAAGGTTTGGGTTTGGGACCTCTGGTATATACTGTACTCATTGTAGGATAATTGTATGTTTAACTGTCGCTTGCTTCAGAGAACAGGCCCGGGTGCCGTCTTGTGCCGACAGTGGCTCTCGGTAAACAAAAGGACCTCACGGGTAATGGCGCTCCGTCAGAGTGGGTTCAGCTCAGGAACAAACAGTATCCTCCTTTGTTCCTCTTGGAACGGGGATCATTTACTTTGGCACAAGGACCCAGGCCAGTGCTGTATGTAGAAGCCCCTCCTGACCAGAGCTCAAGTATGCTGCATTTTGTATCAGAATATGAGGTGCCGGGTGCCGTTTCGGAGAACCGTAGCAGGCACGCACGCTTTGCGTGTGAGATGAGGAAGGAGCTCAGGTCCACAACCACCCCCTTGACCATGTCCGTGGCCAGACCCATTGCCGCGCCGACACTCGGTTCTTGCGGCACGGGACGGGTTGGGAAATCGCTGCGGCAGGCGTCAGGTCGTTGTGTGACAGCTCGGCCCGGTGGACAAAATGGTTTTCTGGCTGCGCTGAAGCGGCTCTGGATGACAGCACATCCTTGGCCGCTTCCACTGAAAGCCTTGATCACGTCAGACTTATTCAAGCTGTCCCTAAAGGAACTATGAGAGGGGAAGAGATTGTGCTGTGGGAAGTGGTTGTATTGATTAAAAATAGCGACCTTCCTCTTGAATTAAAACGCACGTTCACTCTACGAGATCAGTTTGCACGATGCATGATACAAGGTACGGCAAGCGGTTAAAAATGATTCATTAGCGCCAGCCTTTTTCTTGACATCATGCAGCCCATTTCCTGGACTGCTCCCGGAGGGACGGTGATGTCACAGGTTGTGACATTGAGAGCTTAACCCGAACTGCGACGTGTCTTTTCAGAACTTTGACTTGCAGTGCGGATTCCATCACACGGAATGTGCTCCCGTCAGACTTCCAGGAGATGTGGGAATTGTCACGTCTGATTAAGTTGGAGAATGGGTGGGAGTGGGGGGGGGGGGGCATCACCAGGTCAGGGATAAATCTTTTTAGTGGAATCTGCACTATAGGAAGCCTATTAATCAGTCTCACAGGAGCGCTATTTGTGTGCAGTTTTGAGATTTCTATCAGGCGGGAGGCAGCGTCTGAGCGTGTGCCAGAGTGTCTGATGTGCCATCTCAGAGGCTCCATTAAAGAGATGTGCTGTTTGATCAGACCCCTGCTGCCTAGTCCACACCCCCCCAAATCTTCATGCCTCGGATTCTTCCCCTCCTCCCCCCGTCGGCAGAGTTCTGGGCGCAGAGCCGCCGACACAGAGCTGCTGCGACCCTGTGACCAGTGGTGAAACCTGCAGGGGGGGGTTTAGGAGAAAGCTGGTACCTGGTACCTGCACCTTCCCCCCATTCTCTCCAGAGCTCATTCTCTTTGTCTCTGAAAAGGGTCAGTATTCAGCGCTAGCGCCAGTGTGAGAAGGGTGCTGTGCTCCTGAGTACTCACAACCCCGCTGTCACTGACAGGGGCTTTTAAACCCCAGAGATGGGAGTACTAGCATATCCCTCAGTACCTCAAGCCCCTCCCACTCCCCACCTATTCTACAACCATCTCAACTATGCAGTCCCAGCAACCGGTCACAGGAGTCTGGGAATCATCTGTGGTGCAGAATGCAGATGTGTGCGATACATGGATGATACGGATACTAATGTTTAATATGGTGATTACCAAATGATGATCACCTTTACCATATGTTCTGCTGGGTAAACTTTCGGCTCGAAAAATTGCATGAAGGGTGCATGAATACAGTTATTAAAGATATTAATGTAATCTTTGGGTTCACATGGAATATTGAAGAAAGTACTGAAGGTTCAGAATAAATTGATGGAAGGTGTGGTTCAGTTCAAGTCAAAAAATAATAATAAATGTTCAAGTCTCACTCTCCTGGCTTTAAAAATGAGAATAAACATCTGGTTTGGTTTGAATGTGTTGCCCAGTTGGGGATAAATGAACTGTTGGTATGCAGTCCACTTAAATATGTTTCTGTTGCTCTGCTATGCTATGCAATTGCATTGAAGTCACAATGCCTCTTACGGCTGACCTGAGATCAGCTGGTCTTCACCTGGAAACTGTGGTATGAGTAGTGTTACTCTGTGTGCAGAACCATGTGTGAGAGGAGGGGAGGGGAGGGGAGGGCTAGGCTTTTATGTTCCTCTATAGATTCATTATTGCTCAATGGGAAAGAGCCAGGAGACCCAAAAGGGTTTTAAAGCTGGATTTATTTGGAAAAAATTATTTAGATGCAGGTGGTTCAAATCCATCATGTGGCTTCAGGTTCCATTCAAGCAAAGAGCTGACATACATGCATTTAGGGGTCATATACACTCACGCACATTCATGGGTCTTATACACACACATGTTCAGGGGTCATATACACTCACGCACATTCAGGGGTCATATACACTCATACACATGCAGGGGTCATATACACTCACACACATTCATGGGTCATATACACGCACACGCATTCAAGGGTCATATACACTCACACACATTCATGGGTCATATACACACACACATTCAGGGGTCATATACACTCACACACATGCATGGGTCATATACACTCATACACATTCAAGGGTCATATACACTCACACACATTCATGGGTCATATACACACACACATTCAGAGGTCATATACACTCACACACATTCATGGGTCATATACACTCACATGCATTCAAGGGTCATATACACTCACACACATTCATGGGTCATATACACGCACACATTCAGGGGTCATATACACTCACATGCATTCAAGGGTCATATACACTCACATGCATTCATGGGTCATATACACTCACACACATTCATGGGTCATATACACGCACACATTCAGGGGTCATATACACTCACACACATTCAGTAGTCATATACACTCACACGCATGGGTCATATACACTCACACACATTCAGGAGTCATATACACTCACACGCATGGGTCATATACACTCACACACATTCAGGAGTCATATACACTCACACGCATGGGTCATATACACTCACACGCATGGGTCATATACACACACACACACATTCAGGAGTCATATACACTGACACAAATTCACGGTTTGTACACTCTTACACCCATAGTCAGGGATCATATACACACTCACATGCAGGGGTCATGTACACTCACATGTTCAGGAATCTTATGTAATCACACACATTCTGGGTTCATACACATATTCTGGGTTTGTACACTCTCACACCCATAGTCAGGGATCATATACACACTCACATATATATATATTTTCAAGGCAGACAAGATCCCGTTCTGTAAATTAAGTTGTTCACGTCATGTTGAATAAGTCATGGAAAAAAGAAAATGTAATGCTTGGATAGCTGCATTTACAGTTAAACACATGTATTTGAGTTAGTTGCAATGCAGGGTCTCATGGCTTCTGTGTGTGTGGTTGTAATGTGTAAAGTACTTTACATTGTAATGACAATATCAATATATATAATAATATATACAGTTCAATTCTCTGTGTACTTACATAAATACATACATGCATACATAAATTCATGCATGCATGCATACATACATACATACATACAAACAAACACACACATCTCTCTTTTTCTCCGCACACACACACACACTCACGCACACACACACACACACACACACACATCTCTCTTTTTCTCCACACACACACACACACACACACACACATACACACACACACACACACACTCACGCACACAGACACAGCTCGCTCTTTCTAGCTCTCCACTGACAGATTGGACCCCCACAAGCTGTAAATTGTACCTTGGCTCCAAAAACTAAACAGTGTTTTTAAAACAAGTATATATCATTTACACATCATAATATAGACCACTGGGGATAGGGCTGTTAAACGCTCATTACCACAAAAGAAATGTGATGCTCCGTCCAAAAAATTTCTAAAATGCTTGGCCCAAAGTAACATCAACATCCGGTCCCATAACTGTCTGAAAGGGAGCCCCTAAATCACAGCGTGTACCCCTGGATGACCACCGCTGCCCTCTTCTCTCACGGGGCTCTCGGGGAGTAACAGACCACTGAGTCTGGGCTCAATGATGGACTTTACTGAGCGTTCTCTCTCTGCCCACCCCCTCCCTTCTCCCTCTCTCTATCTCTCTCTCTCTCCCTCTCTCTTTCTCTCTGTCTCTCTCCATCTGCATGTGTCTCTCTCTCTCTGTCTCTCTGTTAGCATGGGACTCTGGAGTACACAGAGCTTTATGGAGCTGCCACTAATGAATGTTACAAGGGCCTTGAACTACCTTAGGCAAGCAAGCATAAACGCTGATGATCTGGTCTGTTGCTTTACAGGCAGTTTTCACAGTTATTTTTATAGGGCCACAACCCCTTTACATGAAACCTACAAATTTTAAATTGGGACAGATTTTATTAAATAATATTAGAAATCAGCCACTATACAAAGAACCTCTTAATCTGTGTACGATGGGCCTGATTTATTACTAACTATAGCATGTGCAATACCTTTAAGAACACGCAAAATGAATAACACAACCAACGATTGGTGCAAAACAAATACCATAACCAGTCATTGGTCATGTTATTTGTTTTGTGTGTGCTAAGCAGTTTTGCACATTCTTAAGGTCTTAGTAAATCAGGCCCAATGTGTCTTAACATGATTAAATCTTTGAAAGAAAATATGAAGCAATATTTTTTTTGTTTTCCAAATATTCCTGCCATGAAAATAAATGATGGTGATGTCGCTGTGCTTTTTGATCGTGGCGTACTGTAATAACTCACCGCCTGGCTCCCTGTTTGATCTCACCTGGCACTGAAAGCTTCTCACCCACCCCCCTTTCTAGCTTTCCAGGTCATATTTATCTTCTGAGCTGGCAGATAATTCTGTGCGAGTCTCTCTCTCTTTCTTTCCCCCCCTCTATTTCTGTTTTTATTTTTCTCTTGCTCATTCCGAATGAAATCTAGTATAAACAATTAAAGACAGAAAGAGAGGGAGAGCTATGAATTGTGCATGTGCATTTAATTCTGTTTTCTACGGTGGGGCTCCTCAGAACTCCTCAGAATTAATGCTTTAGCAAAGTTTGCAGGCTATGAACTTCAGAATATTCTTATTGTGTTGCATTTCTCTCTTTGTCTACTTTTCTCACACACTGAGTGTGTGCGTGCGTGCTGTGCGTGCTGTGTGTGTGCGCGTGTGTGCGTGCTGTGTGTGTGTGTGTGCGTGCTGTGTGTGTGTGTGTGCGTGCTGTGTGTGCGTGAGTGTGTGTGTGCGTGCGTGCTGTGTGTGTGTGCGTGTGTGCATGCTGTGTGTGCGTGCGTGTGTGCATGCTGTGTGTGCGTGCGTGTGTGCCAGGCCCTAATGTTGCTCCCACAGGGAGAACAGGTTCTTAGTTGGTTTATTTGAGCTCAGTAGTGCATGCTGGGTGTTTGCGGATGACTCTGGCCCTTGTGCCAGGGTCTTCATTGCATAGGCTAGTTTTTGTGAGAGTGCCGGTCTCTCCAGCTGCGGCTTTATGTGTCACCTCTGTTCTCTTTGGGTCTGGAAACCATCCCTCCCTCCCTCCCTCCCTCCCCTGTCTGGGTCAGACGACTCAAAGTTGAGGTGAGGTGAGGAGGTGGCATCGACAGCGGTGATAAAAATCTCCTCTCTTCTCTCCTTTCCCCTCCCTGTGTCTGCCCGTTACTCAGATATCGATGAGTGCCAGGTCCACAATGGCGGCTGCCAGCACAAGTGCATCAACACCAGAGGCTCTTACTACTGCGAGTGCAAGCCCGGGTCCCGCCTGCACACGGACGCCCGCACCTGCATCGGTGAGCCGCGCCGGGGTCACCCCAGGTCACCTTTCCCACTGTTTCCAACCCTCCCACGGGGCTAGGACCCACATCAAAGGGAGAGGGCGCGATCATTCACCCACCCTTGTGTTGGAGAGAAACAATGAGCCCCATTGTATGTACGAGCGTATGCTTCCCAGGGCTGTACACCTCTGCCAGAGTCGGTTACAGTGGGTTACCCATAATGCTGTGCAGCCTCCGCCCTGTTTATCCTACAGTGTCCCACACTTTTTCAGTACCCCCACCCCCATCTCTGGCTCTGATCATGTCCTGTGACGGTCCCCGTTAATCAATTAGAATTGTTTCACCCTGTTTGGTTAAAACCCAAACTCCAGTAAGTGTCAGCTCGGCACCCCCCATTCCCTCTTATTCTCCTGTGATGGGTTCTAAAATGACAGGTCAAGAGAGCTCACAGCCAGCAGCATACAGACGCCCTACAGCCATGTGAATGGACTCCACAATAAGGCCGCGTTTAATCACTCGCGCTGAGGTTGGCGAATGTACGGTACACAGGACATCACGTATGCTGAGTCAGCGGTATTTTGCAACGATGCCTCCCACAAGCTGCTGCCAACCCTGCGCCTTTCCCAGAGTGCATCTGTCTCAAATGATTTACCTGAGCCCCCACTAGAGTGTCAGCAGAGGTATGAGGCCCCACTTAATGCCTGTGGAGACGCTGACGTTTGAATGTCTGGCTCGTATGTTACGTGTACTTAATGGTGGTGCTACTTAGCCATGGCCTCAGAGAGAATCCAGCGTTTGCTAGTTTAGGTTTAGTAGGTGTTTGCATGCAAGCCTGGTTTTTCAGCACCGCGCTCTGCGCCTCTGGGTATCTGACACATCTTAATATTTAAGGTTAATGATAGAAGGTCATTATGTAACTACTGCTGAAATGCTTCAGCGTGATATTGTCTTATTGGGGATTTATTATTATTATTATTATTATCCTCCTAAGACCTCGCGTCCACATGTGTGGACATCACATTTTGGGTTGTGATGTCCACGCATGTGGACGCGAGGTCTTAGGAGGTTATTATTCTTATTATTATGCCCCTCATAATTATGAATAACATTAAGTGACAAAGTTACTGAATGGGTAGATGATTCTTCATTTTATGAGAATGAGAATGTATTTGTACTACCTTCTTACTTTGTTTCATAATATTCATAATATTTATCCTAAAGATAAACATCTAGAACCAGTACTAGGAATAACTTTATTTATTTTCCAAGAGGAGGTACGGTGGGAGGTAACATATCTGTGTGGGGATTAGTATTCATGGCCTGTAATTACAGGCAGCAACACAAACCACTACCATCCGTCCGCTCTGTTCTCACTGCCTGTGCTGTTTTTCCACTAAACCACCTCAAGTTCGTCCAGGAACCATTTTGTGACGGATTTCATGTTGTTTAAGGGTTCTGTTTCCCATGTAAATGTAGTCAAACTGTAGCGCTGAGGTTTTCTGTATTTGCCCATTGAGGCTCTTCCAAGTGTGAAGCTGCAGCCAGAGCACAGAGCACAGAGCCTGGGCCCAAAGCTTGGGCCATTAACTGCCAGAGTCTCCCTCCCTCTCCCTCCCCAGACATGGAGTCTCAGCTTTGTGAACCTCGCTTCACAGCAGGGAGTCCTGGAGTCTGCTCTCTGCACGTGTACACACAACACACACACACACACACACACACACGCACAGGGTGATTTCTATCCAGTCGCAAGCCATGATCTTCAAACTTGACGAGAGTTTCCACTGACAGCCTCATTTGTCATCACTTTGTATCTTAAGTGTTCGCCAGATAATCTCAGCATAACTGACTCCAGATTCTGTTATAAACCGATGGGAGGCACTTATTCCAGCTACAACGTACACTTTCATCTGCCCCCGAGCTCAGTTTCAAACATTTATTGCTCTGGAACTGTTAAACGCAACAGGTTGTCAGGAATGCTAGGAATCTTCCCAAGCAATAAGTTATTTGCGGGGCCGAGTTGATTTATGATAACTGCATCATTTGTAGAGTGGTCCTGGGCAGTCAGCTCAGCCCCCCCCAGCACAGCCTTAATCTCCAATCCCGCTGGATAAACTTATGAGTCAAGTGGTGTGCTATTTATGGAGAAGAACATCAACAGGCTGAGTTCACCTGAAGCCTATCCAGGCCATTAAAAGATGCTGTGAAAGACAGCATGATCTGGCTGATTGGTGATTGGTTATAAATATTGAATCCCCCTCATTACCTCACCTCCCCCTTACTGTGGAATGTGTGCAGACCAACGTAGCACACACCACACACTTTCAGACCAATTGCAGTCCCTCTTATAGGGAGCAGACGAAGAGGTACTGAGGGAACTGAATGCAATCTGTTGTGTGTTTTTAACTTTTAAACGGCCTGTTGAGCTGCTAGACTTGCTGTGTGTGTGTGTGTATGTGTGTGTGTGTGTGTGTGTGTGTGTGGGGCAAAGTGCTGTTCAAGCACAGTACTGCTTCTGTAGGGGAGAGACTTGAGTCCATGACCACAGAGAACCTGTCTATCTGGTACAGTTATGTAAGGAAGTGGGCCAGACAGTCACAGCATCAGGTCACAGAGGACAATCAGGGAGATAACAGGCGGCAGAAGAACACAGCGGAGGTGTCATTACCGCTGCTAATGAAAGAGGAGAGAACGCACACAAGCCTTTTTATTACCTCAGCGCACCCTGGGAAATATCGGGATTCATCACTTAGCGTGTAGCACGCGGTGAACTTTGGGAGACTTGCTGGAATTGCTGCGGCTGATGGATTTCCCAGAAAGGGTGTAAGGAAGTGGGGGGGGGGGGGGGTTGTGAGAGGCAAGTGAAAGGATGATTTAAACAAAAAAAAGAAGTTTTCAGCCATGAACGGGAGAAATGTGGGATGCACTGAGACGTAGTGCGTGGAGGGTTGGACCCGAGAAGCACAACTCAGAACAACAGATGTAATAAATACCCGCAAGGGTTTTATTAAGGAAAGTCCAGTAATCGTTGTCTTAGCACAAGCAAAGGTCATACACAAAAAGATCCAGCCAATAAACAAAAGTACCGAGGGAGAAGGCAGTCTCGTCGTCGGTAAGCCAGGCAGTAGTTCGGAACCAGGAAGGCAATCAGCGTGGCAGAGGTACAAAAGGGAGAAGGCAAAAGAATAGTCGAAAAAACAAGCAGGGTCAGACCGGAGTCCTCGCCGCGTGGCAAAAGTACAAAATCAGCAAGCAGGAATCGTGGTCAGGACAGGCAGTGAAAACAAAAGGCTGGCAGTAAACAGTGGTCAAAAAACAGGCTTGGATCAAAACAGGAAATCAGAAAACGTAAACTTGACAAATGCTTAAGAGTGCTAGTGAGGCAACAATTTCGCAAGGACATGACATGAACACTGATCTTATTGTTACGTTCTCCGTAGCGGGAGGGGTAAGGACCCAGACGCAGACCACAGGATTAGGCAAAAGGAGTTCTTTATTCCGTTCAGGGATCAAGCCAGGAGATCAGAGGTAGGTAGGTACAAAACAAACGATAGGCGATAGGGCAATGAGGGACAATCCAGAGAGTCGAAAACCAGGGAATCAGAGTTCAGGCAGTACAAAGGGATCAGGCAGGAGAATGGTCGATATACAAACGAGGTCAAAAACGAACAGGCAGACTGGACAGATAAGGGCAAGGCAAAAGAATAGTAGTTCAAACAGGTGTCGCGGAATAATTCTACAGATCTCAGGCTTTCGAAAATAGTAGGCACTGGAAAAGGTAATCACAACAATCCGACACAGACTGGGAGTAACAAAGGGCTTAAATGCACAAGTAACTAATGACACAAGAGGAATCAGGTGTGTGAGGGGCGGGGTTCCAAACGAGAGACAATGAAATACATCTGGGAAACAATTAAACAACCACAGAGACAACTAGGGAAAACGCGGACTGGATTCCAAACATACACAATGACAGATGACCTGGAGTTTCAGGAAATCGTGCATAGAGTAAGATGACAGGAAGAAGAGATCAGATGCAGCTGAGAATGATTAGCAAGGACAGAACAGCATGAAAATGTGCGCTCTAATATGTTAGTGAGATTAGTAACTATACACACCCCTGCCGTTAGTATGATTAGTAAGTATATACAAATTAGTTTGTTAATGGAGTTAGTAGATCTTATCTATCATTAGTATGTTAGTGGTAATTAGTAAATCTAAGTGCACAGAGATAGGTGTGAAGCAAGAGGGAACCCGAACACCAATGAGATCACCCGAATGGTACAGAGACGTAAACGGGGAGTGACAGATCAGGTGTAAACAAGTAGACACGAGACAACTAGGCAAAACCGGAAAATAAACAAGTCAGGTGAAAACTAAGAATAAACAATACATACAAAATAAAGATACAAATAACCAGTAGAACACAGATCCTTACAGTACCCCCCCCCCCAAGGGACGGCTTCCAGACGTCCCCAGCAGTAACAAACACTAAGCCGGGTGGGTGGTGGGGGACCGGAGGAGGGGTAATGGAGTAGCAGGTACTTAGTTTCAGGAGGGTGAAAAGGGCTCGGGGAGAAATGTCTGAGTGCTGAGCAGGGTGGGTGGAGGGGGACCGGAGGAGGGATAATGGGACAGCAGGTAGTGAAGTAATGTTCAAAGTTTGTAATGTCCGAAATACAGAGCAGGGTGGGTGGAGGGGGTCCGGAGGAGGGAAACAAGGGCGGCGGCGCAGACAGGGCCGTTCAGGCGGACGATGGCGCAGACAGTACCGCTCAGGAGGACGACGGTGCAGACAGGACCGCTCAGGAGGACGGTGGTGCAGACAGGACCGCTCAGGAGGACGACGGTGCAGACAGGACCACTCAGGAGGACGGTGGCACAGACAGGACCGCTCAGGAGGACGACAGCGCAGACAGGACCGCTCAGGAGGTCTGTGGCGCAGACAGGACCGCTCAGGAGGATGACGGTGCAGACAGGACCGTTCAGGAGGGCGGTGGTGCAGACAGGACCGCTCAGGAGGATGACGGGACGGGACGGAACAGCGGAGCTGGGACGGGACGGAACAGGGGAGCTGGGACGGGACGGAACAGGGGAGCTGGTACGGGGCGGAACAGGGGAGCTGGGACGGGACGGAACAGGGGAGCTGGGACGGGACGGAACAGGGGAGCTGGGACGGGACGGAACAGGGGAGCTGGGACGGGACGGAACAGGGGAGCTGGGACGGGACGGAACAGGGGAGCTGGGACGGGACGGAACAGGGGAGCTGGGACGGGACGGAACAGGGGAGCTGGGACGGGACGGAACAGGGGAGCTGGGACGGGACGGAACAGGGGAGCTGGGACGGGACGGAACAGCGGAGCTGGGACGGGACGGAACAGGGGAGCTGGGACGGGACGGAACAGGGGAGCTGGGACGGGGCGGAACAGGGGAACTGGGACGGGACGGAACAGGGGAGCTGGGACGGGACGGAACAGGGGAGCTGGGACGGGACGGAACAGGGGGCTAGGGCTGGGACGGAAAGGCGATGGATCCCCCGTCAACGGGCGGTTGAGCCCGTCGACGGAGCCGGGAACCAGGACTCCATCGTTTCCTCCCGGGTCCATAGCCCCTCGGGCAAAGGGCAAGACGGGTACCCTTAAATTTAGCTGCTTCCAGGTTGTGGCTAGGCTCAGAGTTATCAGGATGGAGGGAGACCACTCCGAGCCTAACGGAGTGGGAGCTGGGTGGAGGAGTCTGGAGTGATGGGTGGTGGTCGGCATGACGGCGGGCAAACTCCGGATTCTGCCCCCAGATCCCCATGAGGTAGTTTTCATAGGGATCCGGGCCGAAGGGATCGATCTCCCAGGCCATCAGAAACCGCAGATCTTGGGTCACGGTCTCGATGACCGCCTGTTGTTGGCCACTCATGGCTCCTTGCCGCAGGAGCGCGGCGTGCAGGTGGCTTGGGTCCGCTGGGTCCAAGAATGGTCGGATTGTACTGTTACGTTCTCCGTAGCGGGAGGGGTAAGGACCCAGACGCAGACCACAGGATTAGGCAAAAGGAGTTCTTTATTCCGTTCAGGGATCAAGCCAGGAGATCAGAGGTAGGTAGGTACAAAACAAACGATAGGCGATAGGGCAATGAGGGACAATCCAGAGAGTCGAAAACCAGGGAATCAGAGTTCAGGCAGTACAAAGGGATCAGGCAGGAGAATGGTCGATATACAAACGAGGTCAAAAACGAACAGGCAGACTGGACAGATAAGGGCAAGGCAAAAGAATAGTAGTTCAAACAGGTGTCGCGGAATAATTCTACAGATCTCAGGCTTTCGAAAATAGTAGGCACTGGAAAAGGTAATCACAACAATCCGACACAGACTGGGAGTAACAAAGGGCTTAAATGCACAAGTAACTAATGACACAAGAGGAATCAGGTGTGTGAGGGGCGGGGTTCCAAACGAGAGACAATGAAATACATCTGGGAAACAATTAAACAACCACAGAGACAACTAGGGAAAACGCGGACTGGATTCCAAACATACACAATGACAGATGACCTGGAGTTTCAGGAAATCGTGCATAGAGTAAGATGACAGGAAGAAGAGATCAGATGCAGCTGAGAATGATTAGCAAGGACAGAACAGCATGAAAATGTGCGCTCTAATATGTTAGTGAGATTAGTAACTATACACACCCCTGCCGTTAGTATGATTAGTAAGTATATACAAATTAGTTTGTTAATGGAGTTAGTAGATCTTATCTATCATTAGTATGTTAGTGGTAATTAGTAAATCTAAGTGCACAGAGATAGGTGTGAAGCAAGAGGGAACCCGAACACCAATGAGATCACCCGAATGGTACAGAGACGTAAACGGGGAGTGACAGATCAGGTGTAAACAAGTAGACACGGGACAACTAGGCAAAACCGGAAAATAAACAAGTCAGGTGAAAACTAAGAATAAACAATACATACAAAATAAAGATACAAATAACCAGTAGAACACAGATCCTTACACTTATATGCAGGTGTAGACAGGTGCAGACACTTAGCTTGAGAGCAGCAGGAAATTCACAACAGTTTGAGAAAATGACACGTAACGAGGCAATTAGTAAATCATTAGTAGTTAACCTATCCTGACCTAGCGTTAGTAAATTAGTAATTAACATGTACGAGAAACGTAAGGTAAACATGAACACATGGTTAGATAGTTAGTATTACCCAATCCTGATCTAATGTTAGTATATTAGTAATTAGACAAGGGAGAATGAAACAATTAGGGAAGCGTGAGTGACAGCAAGAGAAGAAACAGCATGAACGCAAGGCTGCGGAAAAACATGGAAATATGTATGCAAACTAATAAACTATGACAGAACGTGAATACAAATAAGGGCGTGACATAACAATAAACATAAAACATGGCGTGGAACGGTTAGAACCGTAACATGCACTTTGTCAAGGCTAGGGTCCATGATCCAGGGAGAGAACTGTACCGCTGCCTGTGTGCTATTCTGACTCCATCACCCCTCTCTCTTTAATGGGGGGCATCTACACCATTCGATGGCTGGGGTGTTTTGTTCAATCTTCACACTGGTTTCAGATGCTGTATATATGTTCCACTTGTTCCCTATATAGTGGACTACCTAGTGTCAGCCAATTTACGGTAAAGGACACCCTAGTTTGTCCACTATACAGGGAACAAGTGGGCCATTTGAGACACACATCGGCCGAAGGGTCAATCAACTTCTAAGAGTGTAATTGGAGCAGGAATCATCTGTTTGTTTTGCGTCAGTGGAGTTGAGTTTATGTCTCATTAATCAGGTGGTGATCTGATCCATTAATAGAAAGGAAGGGCTGTCGGGTATGTGAGCTGTGAATATCCCAGGGAGGGTATGTGAGCTGTGAATATCCCAGGGAGGGTATGTGAGCTGTGAATATCCCAGGGAGGGTATGTGAGCTTGAAGATTTCTGAGCAATCACAGATTTGAACAGAGCGTTTCAGAAAACTTTAGAACTGCCAAAAACAACGTACCTATAAGATAAGTGTATAATCTGCTGTCATTTGTACAGGATAAGTGAATGATGTGCAGTTAAGTGATGCAGTGACGATGAATTTCAAACAATATCAAAAGTATGAGCTGTGTATTATGTTGCATTAGTGGGAAAATGTGTTTCTTATATGGTCTGTTTGCATCTGATTGTCTCTCATACAAAATGTTCTTTTTTCCATTAAAACTTTAGTTCTCAGCTTGTGCAAGGTTGACACAAACAAGTATATGCAGATGTATGAGCATTCCTGTGGTGTCTCAAAAGAACGGACATAGCAGCTGTATGATGCTTGCCCAATAACTCCACTGTGTCCTGTGTCCCCAATCCCTGCTCTGTGTTCTGTCCCCTCAGCCAATCCCTGCTCTGTGTCCTGTGTTCCCAGCCAATCCCTGCTTTGTGCCCTGTGTCCCCAGCCAGTCCCTGCTCTGTGTGCTGTGTCCCCAGCCAATCCCTGCTCTGTGCCCTGTGTCCCCAGCCAATCCCTGCTTTGTGCCCTGTGTCCCCAGCCAATCCCTGCTCTGTGCCCTGTGTCCCCTCAGCCAATCCCTGCTATGTGTGCTGTGTCCCCAGCCAATCCCTGCTCTGTGTCCTGTCCCCTCCGCCAATTCCTGCTCTGTGTCCTGTCCCCTCAGCCAATCCCTTCTCTGTGTCCTGTCCCCTCAGCCAATCCCTGCTCTGTGTCCTGTCCCCTCAGCCAGTCCCTGCTCTGTGTGCTGTGTCCCCAGCCAATCCCTGCTTTGTGCCCTGTGTTCCCAGCCAATCCCTGCTCTGTGCCCTGTGTCCCCAGCCAATCCCTGCTCTGTGTGCTGTGTCCCCAGCCAATCCCTGCTCTGTGCCCTGTGTCCCCAGCCAATCCCTGCTTTGTGCCCTGTGTCCCCAGCCAATCCCTGCTCTGTGCCCTGTGTCCCCTCAGCCAATCCCTGCTATGTGTGCTGTGTCCCCAGCCAATCCCTGCTCTGTGTCCTGTCCCCTCCGCCAATTCCTGCTCTGTGTCCTGTCCCCTCAGCCAATCCCTTCTCTGTGTCCTGTCCCCTCAGCCAATCCCTGCTCTGTGTCCTGTCCCCTCAGCCAGTCCCTGCTCTGTGTGCTGTGTCCCCAGCCAATCCCTGCTTTGTGCCCTGTGTTCCCAGCCAATCCCTGCTCTGTGCCCTGTGTCCCCAGCCAATCCCTGCTTTGTGCCCTGTGTCCCCAGCCAATCCCTGCTCTGTGCCCTGTGTCCCCTCAGCCAATCCCTGCTATGTGTGCTGTGTCCCCAGCCAATCCCTGCTCTGTGTCCTGTCCCCTCCGCCAATTCCTGCTCTGTGTCCTGTCCCCTCAGCCAATCCCTTCTCTGTGTCCTGTCCCCTCAGCCAATCCCTGCTCTGTGTCCTGTCCCCTCAGCCAGTCCCTGCTCTGTGTGCTGTGTCCCCAGCCAATCCCTGCTTTGTGCCCTGTGTTCCCAGCCAATCCCTGCTCTGTGCCCTGTGTCCCCAGCCAATCCCTGCTCTGTGTGCTGTGTCCCCAGCCAATCCCTGCTCTGTGCCCTGTGTCCCCTCAGCCAATCCCTGCTATGTGTGCTGTGTCCCCAGCCAATCCCTGCTCTGTGTCCTGTCCCCTCCGCCAATTCCTGCTCTGTGTCCTGTCCCCTCAGCCAATCCCTTCTCTGTGTCCTGTCCCCTCAGCCAATCCCTGCTCTGTGTCCTGTCCCCTCAGCCAGTCCCTGCTCTGTGTGCTGTGTCCCCAGCCAATCCCTGCTTTGTGCCCTGTGTTCCCAGCCAATCCCTGCTCTGTGCCCTGTGTCCCCAGCCAATCCCTGCTCTGTGCCCTGTGTCCCCAGCTAATCCCTGCCCTGTGCCCTGTGTCCTGTGTCCCCAGCCAATCTGTGCTCTGTGCACTGTGTCCCCTGGCCAATCTCTGTTCTGTATCCTGTGTCCCCAGCCAATCCTTGCTTTGTGTCCTGTGTCCCCAGCCAATCCCTGCCCTGTGGCCTGTGTCCCCAGCCAATCCCTGCTCTGTGCCCTGTGTCCCCAGCCAATCCCTGCTCTGTGCCCTGTGTCCCCAGCTAATCCCTGCCCTGTGCCCTGTGCCCTGTGTCCCCAGCCAATCTGTGCTCTGTGCACTGTGTCCCCTGGCCAATCTCTGTTCTGTATCCTGTGTCCCCAGCCAATCTCTGCTTTGTGTCCTGTGTCCCCAGCTGTCCTCTCCTGTGCAGTCAGCAATGGCGGCTGTGAGCAAAACTGCATCCAGCTTTCCCCTGCCCACTTCCACTGCCGCTGCAGACACAACTACCAGCTGGCTGAAGACGGCAAACACTGCAAACGTGAGTCCCGCCTGCTTCTTTCCCTGACTGGTGGACTGCCATTGTCCGTCAATAAGGTGAGCCAATCACGGCACATGTCAGGGCACCTTTGTGACATACACCAGTGCACCTAATGTTTTGTTGGACCTGAATGAAACACTGCCAAGGTAAATCGTTAGCATCAACTGCAAATATTTAGAGCTGAGCCAACGAACATAAACACGAGCGCGAGCTCCGTTTTGTTGTCACCCACATTATATCCGTCTGACATTCTGTCCCGAGCAGAATGCACTGCATGGTCAAAGTCAGTCCAGTTGCTATTTTCATCATCTGCCTCCATATGAGCATAAAACACCACCGCACCATCGGCGCCTGGCCACACGCTGACAGCTCTTCTTGACGTCTGAGAAGGCACGTTGGTCTGATGTCATCAACTTGTTTTTTCCCCCTCCCAAACCCAACATGGCTGATGAAAATCGTGGACAAACATCACACTGAAATGAGAACTTTGAACGGCCTGTCTCTCCCTGTCGGTTACTGGCATCCCAAGTCTCGTTTCCCCGGCAGCGGTGAGAACCGAGCCGCTGGACCAGGCCCACATGAAAGGGCTGGACGGGTCTCAGTAGTAACCATGACGATGAGGCACGGCTCGGTGATGGATGGATCAGGCAGATTGATGAACCGGAGGGTGCAGGAAGAGGCTTCGGGCCGCAGTCCTGCTGGCGGGGCCTCGACTGCAGTCTTGAAACGGTTATGGCTTCTGGGCCCATGTTTGACAACAAAAAGGAGCCACAGGCATTCAGTCAAACCCTCGACAGAAACGGCAAAGCTCTTCATCCTCCTCTGTAGGAGCCTTCTCACCACACAGCCAATCACAGCCTGTTTCTCTCTCACTAAACCAGAGAGAAACAGATTTTGTTCGCTGCAGAAAAAGGCTTCTGTTACAGAGGTATAGATTTCATTGAGTGGGGTCACACAGCTATGGAAACAGCAGCATTAATTCCCGGCCAGCTTGAAGGTATTAATTTTGTTACTGTGTGAGTAGTAATATTTGCGCTGTCCTGGCTCCTGGCGCCATTCTCATAGCTCAGCTCACCTAGCTGAGATCCTTCTTTCTCAGCTCTGCTGTGGGTTTAGGTCTGAATTACTTTGCTTGTTGACCCTAAACTGGTTTTAATTATTTGTTTCTTCTTCAAAATCCCCTCAGAAGGGGGTGCTCAAACTGAATAGTTCTTATTGTCAGGACACCTCCTCCCTGAGGTGACACAACTAGCCCTGTTGAGGATTGGAAGGAAACTGTTTACTTTGCCTTAAGGTGACCTGAAGCCGTAATGGCGCTGTAGCATGCCATGGTTATATTGGTATGAGTTTTGGTCAGTTTGAAAACTCCATTAGTTTTTCCCCACAAAGTCTCAACTAGTTAAGCCAGACCGCCCTCCGCTGACAACCCTCGTTTCCGCCGCGGAAAGACCTTCAGCAGTGCCTGCCATCCAGAGCACAACATTGGCGGGTGAGCGAGAGAGTGCGCCGCGGAGCGAGGGGATGGGAGATTATCCTGTCGCAATCTCCCGAGCGCTCGACCAAAAACATTTACGCAGTCGAGCGCTCGATCGCGGGCTAATCGACGGCTTCCTCTCCCCCAGCTGTGTGTTATGGGTGTCCATGGAGGCAGCCTGCTTGATGACAGTACGTGTGTGTGTGACGGAAAACCTGCAGTCTGTGGGTTCTGACCTCCAGAATTTTCTGTGTTAATAAGGTGACAGAAGTGGGGTTCATTGAGCTCAGAGTACCATTGACTTCTGCTCTGTTGGGGGCCAAATTTTGTTATAATAAATCCCAAGGCCCCACTTTGGAGCCCTAGGCCCCGCTCTGTCAAGATACCATCTGCAGGCAGGGAGTGTTCAGCTTGTGCCGGGTTCAGGAAACGTGTCCGTGTGGCACATTCCCCCTGTGGCTGATACATTGCTCAGCGTGCTTTTTTGTCGGGAACACCGCAAAGACTGAACGCCACTAGCCGTACAGAGTCAGCACTTTCTCTAATAGGAGACAGCTGGGGTGTTCAACCTTGGGCAAGAGCATCAGCTGTTTTTAGTGACCTTTAACCCTTCGCCTAATTGGACCTGCCGTGTCTGTGGGAAAGTGGGATGGAGAGCGGTTTATTCTCGTTTTTGGTTATAGCAGCTTTCATGAGCAGTTCCCAACTGTGTTTTACAGTGTTTTCTCACTGAATCTGTGATCCATGTGAGCCATTTACTCGAGATTTGTTTTTGGATTTTTTCCCATACTTCTTGTGACAAATTAGTCTTCTATGTGCAATGCATCATGGGTCAGAAGTCTGGAGAGTCTTCATCTTCTGCACAGAGAGAGAAAGAGAGAGACAGAGACCTATTGTACTGAGATTTTGGGAGCACTTGGTATCCAGTACCTACAAGCACACTTATAGTGCTTAACAATGCTTCCTGGTCCGTCCTCAGTCAAATAACTAATTTCCTGTCCCCTACATCTCCCTTCAGGCTGCAGCTACACTGTCAGGCCCCTAACACTTATAATCTGTAATGCCCTCTGGGGTCAACACTGTCAGGCCCCTAACACTTATAATCTGTAATGCCCTCTGGGGTCAACACTGTCTGGCTTCTAGAAATCACCAATTGTCTGCCAAAGACCTGGAAGTAATTTTAGCCATTTAAGCACTTAAAATGCACCAATTTCCTCTCATTAGTGGAAATTAACTTTTTACCTTGCGCAAAACCACTGTGGAGATGGTGTTGTGTGTGTGTGGAAGTGTGTGTGTGCGTGCATGTGTGTATGTGTGGGTGGGCGGTGGGGTGGGGGGGGGGTGGTTAGGTGTGAGATGTAGGTTGCTGTGTGTGTGTTTTCGCATGTGTATTGAAGCTGTTGTGTGTAAGCTCTGGGAGTTGAGGTGTGTGTGTGTGTGTGTACGTGCATGTGTGCATGGGTGTGTATATACAGTGCCACAAGTATTGGCACCCCTGGTAAAAATGAGTAAAAAGGGTTAAAAACAATTCACCTTTTGGTGAATTAGCTTAATCTCACACTGAAAGAATGAAAAAAATTGAAGTGAATGTATTCAGAGAAACAAAAATCCCTCATCAAGAAATAATTATTTTTAACAAAACCATGTGTGCCACAATTATTGGCACCTCTAGAAATTCTTATGAACAAAATGTAACTGAAGCATTTTTTCCATTTATATTTTACTTTATAAAGTTCATCAGAGTGTTTAGGAACTTTCAAGCAGTAATTCATGACTTTCTGTATCACTGGGAAATAAATATGAGGTGACACATAGGCCATATTTCTTTATTCATACATCAACATGGGAAAGATAAGAGAACACACAAATCAAATGAGGGAAAAGTGTGTTGAGCTTCATAAGTCAGGGGATGGCTATAAAAAATAGCTACTCATCTGAAAATGCCCATATCTACTGTTATACTTAAAAAGTTCAAATGGAACTGTTACAAACTTGCCTGGAAGAGGACCCAAGTTTATTTTGCCCCCACGCACAGTGAGGAGGCAAAACAATCCCCATGGATCACTGTTGGAGAATTACAGAGAAAAGTAGCATCTTGTTGTCATCAAGTCTCTAAAAATACCATTAGACGTCACCTCCATGCCAACAAATTATTTGAAAGGCATGCCAGAAAAAAAGTCTTTCCTGTCATTTTACCACAAACGTAAGCGCCTCGGGTTTGTTAAACGCTACTGAAACTTTGACTGGAATCGTATTCTATGGTCAGATGAAATGAAAATTGAGCTTTTCGGCAACCAACACTCAAGGTGGGTTTGGCGTAAAAATAAGGATGGCTATACCGAAAATAACCTGATCCCCACTGTTAAGTATGGTTGTGGGGCTGTTTTTCCTCCAAAGGCCCTGGAAACCTTGTTAGGGTACATGCAGTGGCGTAACGTCGGCAGTAAAATAGGGCCTTCGGTAACCTTACCTTTATACGGATATTACTCTCAATCTGTTTCCACTTATAGTTCTTAATTATCAATCAAGCAATTTATTAACTGAATAACAAACATTGATGAATATATCAAGTTTTTGCAGTATTGCAGTGCTAGTATTTTTTTTTGTATCATAAAATGGGTAGCACTTAAATATACGTAGGCTATGTAGCGATGGCCGGTGCGTTGGAAAAAGTGGGGATTACTTGTTTCCGTTTATTTAGCTTGAGTAGCCTAACAATCAAACAAAAATCTAAACCAATTATCTGAATAATCAAGACCAATTTGTAGCCTATAATGATTTAGAAATGATAATGAAAAAAAGACAACTTGAGATTGTTTAACAAGAATCAGGCAATAATCTGAACGCGTTAAAGAATGTAATTCACGACACTCAAATTAGTCAAAGCGATTTAAACATTAGAAAGCATAAATTCAAATTTAGCCTCTTAAGTGTATCGAACCGTTCAGAGCAACGCATTATTCAGGCTAGAAAAACTCATTTACGAAAATCTACGAAACATTGAACAGAGCCTTTAAAAGTCGAATCTTCGCATAATAACGCGTCATCATAAATGTGGATATAGACAAATGCAACACAAGTTTGATACACAAAACAATAATGCTATCTCAAAATAACTTGGTAGCCTAATAATTTACTTATTGTTCTTGGTTATTGAGTGAATCAATTATTTGATTGGCAATCAGGCAAAGTAAACGGAAACAGATTGAGAGTGATCATCCGTTAAAGGTAAGTTTACAGAAGGCCTAGTTCTACTCCCACGGTACGCCACTGGGTACATGGCATCATGAACTCCATGAAATACCAAGACATTTTTTATCTGAATCTGGCTGCCTCTGCCAGGAAACTAAAACTGGGTCGTCGTTGGATTTTCCAGCAGGACAATGATCCAAAACATACATCCAAATCAACACAAAAATGGTTAACTGAACACAAAATCAAGCTTCTGCCATGGCCATCTCAGTCCCCTTACCTAAACCCCATTAAAAACCTGTGGGCTGAGCTGAAGAGGAGAGTGCACAAGAGAGGACATAGGACTCTGGATGATCTGGAGAGATTCTGTAAAGATTAATGGATTCCTTGCTCTGGATTCTCCAACCTTATTGGATGTTACGGGAGAAGACTCAGTGCTGTTTTATTGGCAAAGGGAGGTTGTACAAAGTATTAAATGCAGGGGTGCCAATAATTGTGGCACGAGTAGTTTTGTTTTGTGTGCGAGCGTGCGTGTGTGCGTGCGTGTGTGCGTGAGTGAGTGCGCGAGTGAGTGAGGTTGTGTGCGTGCGTGAGTGCGTGCGTGAGTGCGTGAGTGAGTGCGTGAGTGAGTGAGTGATGTTGCGTGCGTGCGTGTGTGCGTGCGTGAGTGAGTGAGTGAGTGAGTGAGTGAGGTTGCGTGCGTGCGCGAGTGAGTGATGTTGCGTGCGTGCGTGCGTGCGTGCGTGCGTGCGTGCGTGCGTGCGTGCGTGTGTGCGAGAAAGCAAAGCAGTGTGTCAGGTAGGTGAGGTCTAACGCAGGCTGTTTCCCGGGTCGCAGTGACGAGCCCGTGCGCTGACAGGAATGGAGGCTGCATGCAGGTGTGCCACAACAATGGAGGGCTGGTGCGCTGTGAATGTCACCCTGGATACCGGCTGGCAGAGGACCGCAAAACCTGTGAAGGTGGGTGCCAGGGCCAATCCACAGTAGTATTACAGCTACTGTCTGCTGTGATCTGCTGCTGATTACCACCCAATCACGAGCTGTGTTAGGAACAGGCCTTTTCCTCTGGAAAACCATCTCATTCATGCTATAGTTTCAGGCTGATGGGCTGCCTGGATGTCCTATATTTTATTTTCCACTCGTTTGGAGTGTGGAAAGCACAGAGAGGACTGTTATTGATTCAGGAGAGAAGAATGTAAGGTTGTGTTCTGTGGAAGCGCTTCCTCTGTTTGCTGACCAGCATCAGGGTAGCAGCCAGTGGTGGCTTCCACTGAGGCTGATGCTTCAATCCCACTGTAGGAAAGGCGGTGGCTGTGGGGAGGGTGTGAATCTGCAACTCTGCAGTGTGACGAACATGATTATGACAACCAGGAGGAAAATATTTGCGTGTATTTATGTGTCATTTGTTCTGTAAGTGTTTAATATATTTTGTGTGTGTATGCGTACGTGTGTGTGTGTGTGTGTGTGTGTATGCGTACGTGTGTGTGTGTGTGTGTGTGTGTGCGTACGTGTGTGTGTGTGTGTGTGTGTGTGTGTATGCGTACGTGTGTGCATGTGTGTGTGTGTGTGTGTGTGTGTGTGTGTGTGTGTGTGTGTGTGTGTTCCAGACCTTAATGAGTGTCAGACAGGTCAGGCATCCTGTGCCCATGGTTGCCATAACAGCCGAGGTTCCTTCCGCTGCATCTGTAACCCTGGATATGAGCTGGGTGCCGACGGCAAGCAGTGCTACCGTGAGTCTGCCCTTACCTCACACTATAGTGCAATATACCTCACTGTACACTATACTGCCCTTACCTCACACTATAGTGCAATATACCTGACTGTACACTATACTGCCCTTACCTCACACTATAGTGCAATATACTTCACTGTACACTATACTATGTGTCATTCAACACTATAGCCTACTGTACCTCATCATACACTATACTGTAACTCACTTAACACTGTACTATACCTCACCTAAGAGTATACTGTACCTCACCAAACACTGTACGGTGCCTGACTTAACACTATACTGCACCTCAGTGGGGCTGCAGAGAGACCTCAGATTACATAGTTTAGGAGCATGTACAGTGAAGAATTGATTTAATTTAGTTAATTGTTGAACTTGACCAACTGTGTTGGTGGATTAAAGAGTTCTGAATTCTGAAGGACAAAGGGGATTGAGACCAGCCCGTTATGTGAAAGTCGTACAGGATGCAGGGTGCAGGGTGACTTCAGTGTGCTCTGTGGATATCTCGCCGACAGGCATCGAGATGGAAATCGTCAACAGCTGCGAGACCGCCAACGGAGGCTGTTCGCACCACTGCCAGCACTCCACCAATGGGCCTGTCTGCAGCTGTAACCATGGCTACCAGCTGGACGATGACCTCAAGACCTGCATGGGTAAGCAGACCAGAGCTGCACTGACCAAACCCAGGGTGAACCCGGTCACAGAAAGTTTCACACGGCTTACCTGCGGACAGGAAACTGCGGCGGCCCGGTCAGGCCCATTTCCTGCCCCGCTGACCCACGGGGTGTTAATGGAGAAAGGAGTGCCACTCCAGATCACAGGAAGTCGGGACCTTCCTCTCTGGCCGCTCGCATCCAGATTACTAAACGCTGCCCAACGCCTTCTCCACAGAGAGGCTGTGCATTCCCCTGCTCACGTTCCCCGTCTCCGTGGAGATTGACCCGTGTGTGTTTTCACAGATCTGGACGAGTGTGTGGATGGCAGCTCCTGCTGTGAACAGGACTGTACCAACTACCCTGGGGGGTACGAGTGCTACTGTGGTGCAGGATACCGGCTCAACTCAGATGGATGCGGCTGTGATGGTATAGTCCACTATAGGGGTCAACTGAAATTTTGTATGATGAAATGTTTTCATAATAACTAACTGATAAATAATTAATATCTGTTCTAACCTTTCCCAAACCTTATCATTCTCATCATACCTGCTTGATTTATTATTACAGTTTCTCTTTCACTCACTTCATCTTGTACACAGTGTCGTATAATGGTTTGGTAACTGGGCTTGTAGCCTAATGGTTGCAGAATTGAATAACCTGAATTGCTTCAGTATATTACGATGTAAAAATGCAAAAGTTCTGAGTGTCTGCGTGCATTGAAAAACGTCTGTGGTGCCTGTGTGCAGTGAACATGTATAAAATGGCGCCCGCTGTGGGAGGGCAGATGGAACACGCTGTGCTGAGGCTCTGCCTCTCGTGTTGTGTTTGGGTGTGTAGACGTGGACGAGTGTCTCGCTGAGAACGGGGGGTGTGAACACACCTGCCAGAACACGGCCGGGTCGTTCCTGTGCTACTGCAACCTGGGACACCGTCTGGCTGAGGACCGCCGTTCCTGCATCCGTGAGTGTCGCATCCCAGAATCCTCGAGGCCGGACCGGGCTGTCTTTCACCGCTGCTGTGCATTGATCTCTCTCCATCCACTGGGCTTTCTCTCTCTCGCGCTCTCAGTTCAATTCAGTCCAGTTCAATCAGTAAAATTCAAATCCGCTTTATTTGCATGTCAAACATTAGGCACTGTATTTACAATGCAATACAATAAATAATAATAGTAGTAATGGGGGACGGTTATTAACAAGTAAAATAAAATTAACAAGTAAAATAAAATGTAATCCAGACACATTTGCTTCTAAGGTAGCCAATCCTGATTTTCATCTCTTTTTCAGTGAGAACAATCGTTTCTCTTCATGTGTCCTTTCTTTGAATTGGGGGAGGGCCATTTCAAACAGTAAAAACATTCCTCTTATAGTCGCGTGATTTGTGCGCTCGCTCTCTCTCGTTCTCTTCCCAGCGCTGCGTGACGCCGTGGAGGCCCTGGCCAGTCGCCTGGCGGTGGAGCGTTCTCGGCCGCCAATCACGCTGCTGCAGGACTACGCCCAGCCGCTGGAGCGCTACGACGACTACGACGACGAGGGCCTCGGAGAGCTACGGGCCGAGAGCGTCCTCTCAGAGAAGTTTGGTAAACGCGCGCTACGCTACATTTCTGCTATTTAGCAACTGATCTCATCTAGATCGACTTGCAACGCAAACAGGAAGTAATCAGGGATGGAATAACTGTAGTTCTATGGAACGTTGGTGGTTCAGTGGGGCATGCTTGTACTGAGCATGTGTCCGTGGCTGTTAGGAGACTGATTTATGTGTGTTCTTAATGCCCAAATGAGAGATGGACATTTCACCGTAAGGGCTTTCTGACAGACATGAGGAAACGAGGGCAGCAATGGTACACTACCATACTACGCTGAGTACTACACTGAGTACTACACTGAGTACTACACTGAGTACTACGCTGAGTACTACGCTGAGTACTACACTGAGTACTACGCTGAGTACTACACTGAGTACTACGCTGAGTACTACACTGAGTACTACGCTGAGTACTACACTGAGTACTACGCTGAGTACTACACTGCAAAAACCCAAAAGATAAGTCAATCTCAACATGTATTTTCAGACTTAAAATCTTCTTTCTATTACTTTTTTGGTAAATAAGACAAAAATATTGCCAATGAAGTGAGACAGTTTTATTAATTTCAAGATTTGCCTATGGGGTTAACACAATTTCACTTGTCAAGCAAACAGTAAGTTAAAACAAGCTCTTATTACTTGAAATTAAAAAAACAAGATTTGAAGTCTCATTACATGACTAAAACACGTGTTAAGACAGGTGTTTTTTTTTGCAGTGTGTGTAGTTGTGAGAGACCCCCCTGTAGGAACACCTGTTCTGATATTCTGAGTGTCTCACACATGTCTGTCGGGATGCAGTGTGTCTGAACGACACCTTTGGCCACGACTGCAGTCTGACCTGCGACGACTGCACCAACGGCGGGACGTGTAACCAGGAGGGAGACGGCTGCGACTGTCCCGACGGCTGGACGGGGGCCGTGTGCAACCAGAGTGAGTCCAAAAACACACAGAGCTCATCTCGCCAGCACACTACCGTCTGAAAAGAAGGCAGCAGGTTTAAAGAGCGATTGGGGCAGCTGCAAGTCATTCAACCACAACTGCTTCAGTAATGTCGGTCCCTTAATTGGCCTTCAGAGACATATATAAAGTAATGTATATGTATTAGACTTTGATTGATGTTAGTTGATTGATGTTAGTTGATTGATGTCACTTGAACCAGTATGAAAGAAAGCTGAACCTGAGTTAAGAAAATCACACATTTTTGTCTGAACAGAACACCAAAGGCCTACGCTACAACTACATGTTAATAGCTTCCACAGCGAACAACTATGGCATTTGTTTGTGTGTTGAACGCATGTATTTCATAGTATAGATAATAATGACGTTGCCGAAACCTACTTTATGATTGAGAGGGGCACGCCTTTCCGTTCACCATTTCTGAAGTGTCCTTGAAGACCTTACTTAGGTCTATACTTTTCAGGAATTAATAGCAGGAATCAGTTCACTTTGGTAAATATGGATAGAAGGTAGAAATTAACTGCTAAATAAAATGATTTATTTGTATACCTTGCATCTGTCAAGTATATTTGCTGAAAATATAAACTGTATGGAACACCTGGGAGTCTTCCCAGCCAGTGTTACTGTCCAGCCAGGTAAACGGCTAATGAGTAAATGCACAACTGTATGAATGGATCATTTTTAAGCCGTGTTTGGCAGCCGGGATCAAAGTACCTGCTAAGCAAATCAGTGAATTCATAAATCAGTTAAATGGTAATCCCTCTTTGCTGTTTGAGCCTTTGACTTTGACTTTGTTAGCTTAGCATTAGCTACTTGGATGACTTCCCAAGATAAATTTAATTCCATCCAAGCTAGGGCTGTCAACGTTAACGTGTTAACTCATACAATTAAATATGAATGACGATTATTAGTTATAATGGTTTGGATGGTAGATGGGAAATCTGGTCATAGATTTGCACTTATGGGGACCGCCATAGCCAAAATAGAAAAATGTGATTAATTGCATTAAAAAAGTTTAACGCATGAATCATTAAAAGTGAATAGCTTGAGATAACGCATTAACATTGAGAGCCCTAATCCAAACTTTAAAAGTTTTGTTCTGTGCTGATATTTGGTGGAGCTGTGTGACCCTCTCCCCCTGAAACAGCCTGTTCCACGGGTACCTTTGGGAAGAACTGCGTCTTCACCTGTAAGTGCAAGAACGGAGCCTCCTGTGATCCAGTGAGCGGGTACTGCCGATGCCCCCCAGGCGTCAGCGGGGATATGTGCCAGGATGGTGAGTCACAGGCGTGTGTGTGTGTGTGTGTGTGTGTGTGTGTGTGTGTGTGTGCGTGTGTGTGTGTGCGTGTGTGTGTGTGTGTGTGTGTGTGTGTGTGTGTGTGTGTGTGTGTGTGTGTTTGTGTGGGTGTATGTGTGTGCGTGTGTGCAGATATTTTAGCATCGCCTTCCCTTACAATCTTAGTGTCTCACATTGTTTCCTTCTGTTTTTATAACTGGTGTTTTTATACTTTATGTTGATTGTAGTTTGTACAATTTCTAGAGTATATGTTTATTGGTAATATAGGCTTGTATATTTATTCACCAAATTACTCATGTAATCTTCTTAAGTTATAAGGCCGTTCTTCTCCATGTTATAAGACAAGGTTGTTCTTCTCCATGTTATAAGACAAGACTGTTCTTTTCCATGTTATAAGACCAGGTTGTTCTTCTCCATGTTATAAGACAAGGCTGTTCTTCTCCATGTTATAAGACCAGGTTGTTCTTCTCCATGTTATAAGACCAGGCTGTTCTTCTCCATGTTATAAGACAAGGCTGTTCTTCTCCATGTTATAAGACCAGGTTGTTCTTCTCCATGTTATAAGACCAGGTTGTTCTTCTCCATGTTATAAGACAAGGCTGTTCTTCTCCATGTTATAAGACAAGACTGTTCTTCTCCATGTTATAAGACAAGGCTGTTCTTCTCCATGTTATAAGACCAGGTTGTTCTTCTCCATGTTATAAGACAAGGCTGTTCTTCTCCATGTTATAAGACAAGGCTGTTCTTCTCCATGTTATAAGACCAGGTTGTTCTTCTCCATGTTATAAGACCAGGTTGTTCTTCTCCATGTTATAAGACAAGGTTGTTCTTCTCCATGTTATAAGACAAGGCTGTTCTTCTCCATGTTATAAGACAAGGCTGTTCTTCTCCATGTTATAAGACAAGGTTGTTCTTCTCCATGTTATAAGACAAGGCTGTTCTTCTCCATGTTATAAGACAAGGCTGTTCTTCTCCATGTTATAAGACCAGGTTGTTCTTCTCCATGTTATAAGACAAGGTTGTTCTTCTCCATGTTATAAGACAAGGCTGTTCTTCTCCATGTTATAAGACAAGGCTGTTCTTCTCCATGTTATAAGACCAGGTTGTTCTTCTCCATGTTATAAGACAAGGCTGTTCTTCTCCATGTTATAAGACCAGGTTGTTCTTCTCCATGTTATAAGACAAGGCTGTTCTTCTCCATGTTATAAGACCAGGTTGTTCTTCTCCATGTTATAAGACCAGGTTGTTCTTCTCCATGTTATAAGACCAGGTTGTTCTTCTCCATGTTATAAGACAAGGCTGTTCTTCTCCATGTTATAAGACAAGGCTGTTCTTCTCCATGTTATAAGACAAGGCTGTTCTTCTCCATGTTATAAGACCAGGTTGTTCTTCTCCATGTTATAAGACCAGGTTGTTCTTCTCCATGTTATAAGACCAGGCTGTTCTTCTCCATGTTATAAGACAAGGCTGTTCTTCTCCATGTTATAAGACCAGGTTGTTCTTCTCCATGTTATAAGACCAGGCTGTTCTTCTCCATGTTATAAGACCAGGTTGTTCTTCTCCATGTTATAAGACCAGGCTGTTCTTCTCCATGTTATAAGACAAGGCTGTTCTTCTCCATGTTATAAGACAAGGTTTTTCTTCTCCATGTTATAAGACAAGTCTATTCTCTGTTTTCCAGGCTGTCCGAAGGGTCTGTACGGGAAGCACTGCAACAAGAAGTGCAACTGCGCCAACGACGGGCGCTGCCACCGTACCTACGGGGCCTGCCTGTGTGACCCGGGACTGTACGGGAGGTTCTGTCACCTGCGTGAGTCACGCCCATCTCTGCTAGCCTCTCTGTGCCCACCGGACACAGGCTGATTCTTCATGTGTTTCTTCTTCTCTTCGGTTCACTGGCTCTGTCAGTACTGTCACATTAGTGTGTGACTCTCTCATATTCTACCCTGTAGTGTATTTACAGTACAAGCTGCATGCAACTTAGTCACATTTATTCATATTTAGTCCTTAATATGTTTTTAAGAGAGATGCCATAGTTGCCAGATTGCGAGACATGCATGCTAGGTCTGTTTGTATGTAGTATACATATATATATGTCCCTCTTTCCTTACAGCATGTCCTAAGTGGGCATTTGGGCCTGGCTGCTCAGAAGAGTGTCAGTGTGTCCAGAAGAACACCCTGGAGTGTCACCGTCGCCATGGCACCTGCGTCTGCAAACCAGGCTACCAGGGCAAGACGTGCAAGGAGGGTCAGTGTCGCCAACGGAGACCTGTGTTCTGCACAGTTAGACATCAACATACGCTGAAGCTTATTCCCCCTAACCTGAGACAGCAAAAGTGCCCTTTTGGCTGCAGCGATTTTTTTATTTAAACGTACCACAGGTTCCATTTTTTATTTTGACTGTCTACTCCCCAAAATGTCTGTGCAATGAGGATTCTGCTCTCACTGCTGTTTCAAGGGACTGCGTTCAAAATGGTGCTGCATCTTCTCAGGAACTCAAACCAATTTACATCTGTAGATCCCACATGGAGCAAAGCACAGTAGACATTTCACACTTTCGAGATATTCGAGCCAAGTAAACTAGGAGATGATGATATGGGCAGATTGTGGGCTTAGGAGCATGCAGGACATGGAAGAGCAGTCATAAAAGAGAACCTGAGTGCTTCCTTAGAAGGGAGAGCCACACTCTGGAGTTTGATCATTCTTTATTGGCTTTTCCCACCCAGAATGCAACTCGGGTTCCTACGGCTCCGGGTGCAAGAGTAAGTGCGAGTGCCCACCGGGCGTTTCGTGCAGTCACGTGACCGGGGAGTGCCACCGGCAGTGTCCAGCCGGGCTGCAAGGGGACAACTGTGACCAAGGTGAGTGCGGCCACTGCCGTAACACGGACACAGGTGCGTGACGAAGGACGTTAACGCGGCGGATTTACTCACAGTTGTCTGGGATTCGTCACATACAGGGACACGCACACCACGCCTATATTGTCTGCAGTCTCTCATCACTGCTGGATTCCACTGGTTTGAGCTCACTGTCTTTTATAGCACTGCTACTCAATCCTGGTTTCTTTCTCCCCCAGCACCCCTACCCCCACGACCTCTGATCCCTTTCTAAACTGTTACACGCACTTTGGAGGTCAAAGGGTAAATCTGTTTTGAAGGTCCAAGGGTAAATCTATTTTGGAGGTCCAAGGTTAAATCTGTTTTTTCGTAGCGTAGACACATGTTCTACCTCAGTTTTTACATCAAGAGACACCATGTGGGCCCTGAGAATTATACAGACAGTCATGGTCAGGAATGAGACGCTACGGTGTTGACTCTAAAGGTTTCATGTGTTCCATAATTATGACATGGATGAACATTGACACTGAGTAGTTATACGGTCCATAAGACGTCCCTGACATTTTTTTAAATTGTGGTCTTTTTGTTGTGTGGTTTGTGGTCTATGACAATAGTGTGTGTGTTGAGTGTTCACAGTGTTCTCATAAATGTGTCACCCTGCATTTGACCATTTTAAAATTATGCGGTCCTGTGGTGATCGGAGTATTTGTACAGGAGTCAGTGGGACACACACAGACCAAGGACAAGTGCAGTCCTTCTGGGAAAATACCGATCCTACTGGAGTTCAGAGTGCATTTACAGCAGTGACAGAGCTTTTCAGTGTTTGAGCTGAAGCCCTCATAGTAAGAGGAGATGTCACATATGCTGACCCCTGTACTGTTCAGTTTAGGGGCATCTTTTGGGAATATTTTCATAGAAAATATTAGTAGTCAGTTCTGTGCTGCCTGGAAGCCATTTACTGATTGAAGCTCTGCATCTGCCCTGAATTAGAAGCAGAAGGGAGAGAGGGAAAGAGTGAGAGAAAGAGAGAGAGAGAGAGAGTGAAAGGGAGAGAGAGTGGGAGCTGACCTGCTTTATGTCCTCTTTTGTTTTGCAACTTTTTTCTTTATTTTTTTTCCTTCCAACATTGTTTCATTCATGATTCATAAATCTGTCAGTCTCCCCAAGGGCCTGTGACACTGGGGCGAACGGTTTGGGTTTGGGTTACCCTCTCGCCCCCTAATGTTACCCCGGCCTCACTCCGTCATCACCCTCCTCTCTGCCCAGCTCTACAGCCTCCTCACCGCTATGCAAACATGCCACAGGACAGTAGCAGTAATCTGGAAATCCCCACTTTCCTGCTTCAGCTAATGCAAAGGCTCCGTCCTACTGGACGTCTTCGTAAGAGTTTCGATGGACCCCTGGGATGTTAGGGAAATAGACTACAAAGCTTTACAAGTTCATGAAATAAAGCTGTGCTCTGACGCTTTGAGATTTATTTTTTTTCCTTGAAATTTTCACAAATGCATTGTTCTTACGTCAACGGCGATATTGGAAAAGATGTTTTTTGATGTGTGAAGGGGTAAAGTGGATTAGAAGATCAAGAGCGCTTTTGTTTCCAATCTCACGAGCTGTGAAAACATTGAGCACGTCTACCTGTAGATTAATTTCTTAAGATTTAAGATGTAATCCGGCTCGTTCAGTAGGTCATAAATTTTGTTCCCTCTGCTCCCTCTTTCTTCCCCATCCCAGAATGCCCTGCGGGGAGCTACGGGACAGGGTGTGCCCAGCCGTGCCGGTGTTCAGGGGCTCCGTGTGACAGGGTGACGGGGGAGTGCCACTGTCCCGCGGGGAAGAGCGGAGAACACTGTGAAAATGGTGAGGGGGCAGGGGTGGTTTGGAGGGAAGCTCCCAGGGTGTCGTTTGATTAGCCCGCTGGTCACTGCGTCTGCATTAGTCTGCCAATTAATGGTTCAGCAGTTAACACATTTGGCGGCTGGAGGGCAACAGGACGTTACATTCCTACCTTTAATCTCCATCTTCACCTTGACTCTCTCTCTTTCTCTTTCTTTCACACTCTCTTTTTTTTTTTCTCTCCATTCTGTCTTGAGAAACAGCCCAAAAAAGCACAGCGTTCCAGCCCTGCTCTACAATTTCACTTTCCCCCAGAAAATAGCACCTGGAGGATGAACAGCCAAGCACCACGTCCCAAATTTTTTTTTTCAAAAACATGTTTTTCTTTGTATCACTTTCAGACCCATTCCTAATGATTTTCCATGACGGTCTAGTAATAGAGCTGGACACTGTGCTGAGTGTGGAATGGTGTTTAGACTAGTAGGACAGGGGAACGTGCCACACCATCAGCAGGAGAGACTGTTTGTGTACAAGACGCTATAGGTCTCTCTTCCCTGCCACGCTCTCTCTCTGTCAGGAGTATGTGGTAAAGCCAAGCATGGCAGATGGTGTAGCGGGAATGTGGGCCATTATAAGTCACTGGTCGGCTTCATGCGGGAACGCCGTACTGTCTGAGCCACGTTAAGCTAAGCGGTGATATCAGGGAAGCCAACACCGCGCAGCGAGCCAAGCGCCAACCGCCGCAGGTCCCTAACGAATGGAAGCGAGGTGTTAATGAGCGGCATGTGTCTACAGCTGTGTGTGATGACTGGTCGAGCTGTCTGGTCTCTCACGGAGGTGGGAGGGAGGAGAGAGGACCAAGGGACAGAACGCACCGTCCTTCTGTGTACCACAGTCACCCAACAGGTGGTCATCCTCACACGCGATGTCCAGTCCAGGACAGATTCGAAACAGGGATTTTGTTTAGCCCAGTCTCCTCTTGGCAGTTTGGTAAGCCGGGCGCTTCCAGCGCTCTTATCCTCTTACCTCACACGTGATAACACTCATCAGCTGGATGGTGGCGGCTCCCCCCTGTAATTAATCCCCCGAAACGGTACGCTTGTGAAACACTATCTGGTATCCGGCCTTAAAGAATGCATATGAAGGGTTTTGGATTCGGTTTTGTCATTCTTGGTTTTCTCACCATTTGCATGAAATTGCCATGTTGAAAAATTCTACGCGAACTTCGCTGAGACAGCCTGTCACTCTGTAATAAACTGTTCCAACTCGCCCATGACAGCCAGATGAACTGGGGTGATAAACATGTTTACTCGCTACTAAATAAGTAAAGTCCGATAAAGAACTAGAACAGTCCAGTCAGAAATATTACAGTCTCTCCCTCTCTGTCTGTGCAGTGTGCATGGATGGCCAGTGGGGGGCGGGCTGTAAGGACCTGTGTCCGGCCTGTGAAAATGGGGGCGTGTGTGACAAACGCAACGGGACCTGTCAATGTCAGCCAGGCTACATGGGCAAACTCTGCCAGAACGGTACACATCTCACTGTCTGTCTGTTACACTATTCACCTGTCTGTCATTGCTGTGTGCTCCAAGCCTCTAGTACCCTCTCAAATTAAATGCTTACAATGTTCTCTCTTTGCCTGATGTGTTCCCCCCAATGTCCCCCCCCCCCAAAGCTACCAAGTTACTTAACAAATGTTGGAAAATGTGAGTGTAGCATTGCTTTGGAAATAAACTTGTTTTGTTTCTGTGAAAAATATTTTGAAGTTGTTTATGTGTATGTGCGTGTGTTTGCGTGTGTGTGTGTGTGTGTGCGTGCGTGCGTGCGTGCGTGCGTGCGTGCGTGTGTGTGTGCGTGTGTTTACAGCCTGCCCGATGGGACGCTTTGGTCTCGGGTGCCAGCTACGTTGCCTGTGTGAAAACAGCGGACGCTGCAACCCGGTCACAGGACGCTGTACCTGTACCCCCGGCTGGACTGGGCACAACTGCAGGAGAGGTAGAGGCCCCCTGCCAGACCCCAGACGTAGCTTTCAGTAACTCAGCTCTCAGTGACTCAGCTATCAGTAACTCAGCTATCAGTAACTCAGCTCTCAGTGACTCAGCTATCAGTAACTCAGCTATCAGTAACTCAGCTCTCAGTAACTCAGCTTTCAGTAATTCAGCTTTCAGTAACTCAGCTCTCAGTAACTCAGCTTTCAGTAACTCAGCTCTTGGTAACTCAGCTTTCAGTAACTCAGCTCTTGGTAACTCAGCTTTCAGTAACTCAGCTCTTGGTAACTCAGCTTTTAGTGACTGAGCTCTCAGTAACTCAGCTACCAGTAACTCAGCTCTTGGTAACTCAGCTTTCAGTAACTCAGCTTTCAGTAACTCAGCTTTTAGTGACTGAGCTCTCAATAACTCAGCTCTTGGTAACTCAGCTTTCAGTAACTCAGCTCTTGGTAACTCAGCTCTCGGTAACTCAGCTTTTAGTGGCTGAGCTCTCAGTAACTCAGCTCTTGGTAACTCAGCTTTCAGTAACTCAGCTCTTGGTAACTCAGCTCTCGGTAACTCAACTTTTAGTGACTGAGCTCTCAGTAACTCAGCTACCAGTAACTCAGCTCTTGGTAACTCAGCTTTCAGTAACTCAGCTTTTAGTGACTGAGCTCTCAGTAACTCAACTCTTGGTAACTCAGCTTTCAGTAACTCAGCTCTTGGTAACTCAGCTCTCGGTAACTCAGCTTTTAGTGACTGAGCTCTCAGTAACTCAGCTCTTGGTAACTCAGCTTTCAGTAACTCAGCTCTTGGTAACTCAGCTCTCGGTAACTCAGCTTTTAGTGACTGAGCTCTCAGTAACTCAGCTTTCAGTAACTCAGCTCTTGGTAACTCAGCTTTCAGTAACTCAGCTTTTAGTGACTGAGCTCTCAGTAACTCAGCTCTTGGTAACTCAGCTTTCAGTAACTCAGCTCTTGGTAACTCAGCTCTCGGTAACTCAGCTTTTAGTGACTGAGCTCTCAGTAACTCAGCTATCAGTAACTCAGCTTTCAGTAATTCAGCTCTCAGTAACTCAGCTTTCAGTAACTCAGCTCTTGGTAACTCAGCTCTCAGTAACTCAGCTCTCGGTAACTCAGCTCTCGGTAACTCAGCTTTTAGTGACTCAGCTCTCAGTAACTCAGCTCTCTGTAATGCAGCTCTCAGTAACTCAGCTTTCAGTAACGACTGCATTTTATTTCACAAGATCGTTATTGTCCTCAGAGGATAATTCCTGTACAGCATTTAAAATCAACATACATTTGTACTATACAACTATACAAGCCATAGGCTTAGATAAAACGGTTAAGAACATTACAAGGACAGGGTGGAGCTGGGAAGTTATATTATGAAAAAGCAGTAAAATACTTTTTTTTTTAAATACAAGGATGACCTGATTTTAGTGTTAAAACATTTACATTACATTACAGGTATTTAGCAGATGCTCTTATCCAGAGCAATGTACACAACCTTTTTTTTTAAAGCATTTTTTACATAGTATCCATTTATACAGCTGGATATATGCTGAAGCAATGCAGGTGAAGTACCTTGCTCAAAGATACAACGGCAGTGTCTTACTTGGGAATCGAACCTGCAACCTTTCGGTTACAAGCCCAGTTCCTTACCCATTATACTACACTGCCGCCCATTTCTTAGAGTTATAGCTTTCGTGGCCTTAGTGCTAGGAATGAGTGTTCAGCTGTGGGAGATTTTCACAGGGAAACGATATACAGGTGCAGCTCAAAAAATTAGAATATCGTGAAAAAGTTAAATATTTTTTGTCACTCATTTCAGAAAGTGAAACTCATATATTATATAGATTCATTACACATAGAGTGAAATATTTCAAGCCTTTATTTCTTGTAATTTTGATTATTATGGCTTACAGCTAATGAAAACCCAAATTCAGTGTCTCAGAAAATTAGAATATTTTGCTTTAACATATTTTTAAAGTATCATATTTAATATTTGGTCGCATATCCTTTGCATGCTGTTACTTCCTGATGTCTGTGACCAATCAACATCAAAAGACTCTCGATATCTTATTTTCAGGTACTGTTACAAGCGATACTATAACCTCTCTGCATTTGAACTGATCTCTATGAGAATTGGGGGGTAAGACTAGATTCAGCTGTAAATTACACTGGTACAGTATGGAACACACGACTGGCGAAATGGCTGTATGTCATCAAGGGTCTAAGGTATCAAACGAGCCCCAAACCATCACTCTGCGGCCAGATATGGAGTAGATGTGGATGATCCCTTTAAGGGTTGTTTCTCCTGACTTTTTCCCCCATCGAGTTCTATAGGAAAATGAGTCAGGAGAAATAACCCTTGCAGTGATCCATCCACATCTACTCCATATCTGGCAACAGAGTGATGGTTTGGGGCTCGTTCGATAGCTCAGACCCTTGATGACTTACAGCCATTTAGCCAGCCATGTGTTCCATACTGTACCAGTGTAATTTACAGCTGAATCTAGTCTCACCCCCCAAAATATTTCACTCTATGTGTAATGAATCTATATATTATATGAGTTTCACTTTCTGAAATGAGTGACAAAAAATATTGAACTTTTTCACGATATTCTAATTTTTTGAGCTGGACCTGTATATCGAGGCCAGAAGGTAGCAGGTTAAATTATGCGTGTAATGGGTGTGTTGGGACATCCAGGATGTTGATTGTCTCATGCCAGATTTGTTCTCCAGTGATGTAATAATGTACTGAACAGGATGCAGTAATGATCCAGTGATGTAATAATGTACTGAACAGGATGCAGTAATGATGACGTATGAAGAGAACCTCGGGAATGCTAATGGTTTCCGTTGTCGCCATGGCAGCGTGCGATGCCGGGACGTGGGGGGCGGACTGCGCCAAACCGTGCGACTGCAGGAACAGCGACGGGAGTTGCGACGCGGTGACGGGACAGTGCAACTGCGAGGCGGGCTTCACCGGCGCACGCTGCGACCAGAGTGAGTGTCTCCAACACCCCTCAACACTCCTCTCTCAGTGGAGAGAGGGGCACTGTGTGCGCTTTTACTTGAATGCTTCAGTGACTTTACCTTGGAACGCTAAAAATGACCACAAACAAACCACTGAGTTGACAAAAGTATTTTTGCGTTGAGAAAAGGCACGTGATTTGATCAGGTGATTATATCAAGCCCGAGGTGTTTTTGTCCAGGACAATGTAATTTATGGCTTGAACATGAGGTACATATTGTTTGATACAGTCAAGGAGCAGGGTAAATTACGACCATTTCCATTGGACCAGAGCCAGACTTTCCCCCAGAGTCGACTAACTTACACATTTTTGAGTACAGTGTTTGTTTCCATTAGGCATGCTGCATAAAATTGCGACTCAAGAGTCTTGAGACTGCCACAGATTAACACTTAAGGAACTGGAGCTTATTTTCAACACAGAACCAGGTCAACGCATAACACTGACCGCCCTCCGCAGTCTCGTGTGTGATTGATGCTCAGAGGTGTAAATCCTGTTTAATTGTGTGCCTGCCAGACTGGGGTAAGCGTCCTGGCTCAGGGCATGTTAACACACACGCACAAACACAGACACACACTCCGGCCCCTGAACGTTTGCATGTGCTTCCTCGTGTCAAACAGAATGTCCCATTGGCTCTTTCGGATCTGGCTGCCGACACCAGTGCCAGTGTGACAACGATGCGTCATGTGACCATGTGAGCGGTGCCTGCACGTGCCTGGCAGGATGGACCGGAACCTTCTGTGAGAAATGTAAGAACACCACTCAATGATAGAGACAGACACACTGATACTAGCGATACTATCGATATAAAGATACATACAGATGAACTGTAGATGGATGGATGGATGGATGGATGGATAGATAGATTTTATGGCTCGCTGATTTTGCTCACCTTAAGACTGACCCCATTTTGTGTGTGTGTGTGTGTGTGTGTGTGCGTGCGTGTGTGTGCGTGCGTGTGCGTGCGTCTGTGTGCGCGTGTGTGTGCGTGTGTGTGCGCGTGTGCGTGTGCGTGTGTGTGCGTGTGCGTGTGTGTGCGTGCATGTGTGTGTGCGTGTGTGTGCGTGCATGTGTGTGTGCGTGTGTGTGTGTGTGTATGTGTGTGCGTGTGCGTGTGCATGTGTGTGCGTGTCTTACAGCTTGTCCTGAAGGTTTCTATGGGATGGAGTGTCAGGAGCAGTGTAACTGTCTGAACGGGGGGCGCTGTCACCACCTGACCGGGGGGTGTGTGTGCCCAGCAGGCTGGATCGGCCCACGCTGTGACTCTAGTGAGTCCCACCCTGCAAATACACACCTTCACCCTGCCACACACACTCCCAAACACAAATACACTCCTTCACCATCTCACACACACTGCATTTCCTTCAGTTCCTCATTGACGCCCAAACACCAGCACTCTCTGTCTCATTCTCTGAGGACACGGCAGGGTCATCTCCAGGGCAACCTGCCCACAGATGCTGAAGTAGCTGTGATGTGTAGGATGACTAGGGCGTTATGTTTCAGGTGTGGATATTTCAAAAAGAAGCAAAACCCTCTAACCCAGCCATCTGTCTCCTGATCTCCCACTGCAGAGTGCCAGACTGGATTTTACGGTGAGGGCTGTAACCAAACCTGTAACTGCCAAAACCATGGCAACTGTGACCCCAGCAACGGGCATTGCCATTGTCTGCCAGGCTGGACTGGAGTCCATTGCCAGCAAGGTGACTAAGCCGGTCGTTGTATTTGTGTGTGTGTGTGTGTGTGTGTGTGTGTGTGTGTGTGTGTGTGTGTGTGTGATAACTCCGTCTGTAGCTGTACACTAAGGGTCTGATTTACTAAGACCTTTATCGTGTGCAAAACCTTTTAAGCACACGCAAAACCAATATCATGACCAATGATTGGTCATGGTATTTGTTTTGCACAAATAATTGGTTGTGTTAATAGTTAATAGTGCCAAAAAGTTTTGTATAATGCTAAAGGTCTTAGTAAATCAGGTCTTATGTGTGAGTTATTGATAATCCACCCCTGTGCTCCCCAATTCCCACCACAAGGCCCACAAGAAAGACGTATTCATGAGGCATTTATTAAAAGAGATGGATGTAAGCATTCTTTCCCACAGTACTATAGCACCATTCATACGTGCTGAGAAAGACCTGCTGTTTCCTCCCTCTGTCCACATCTGACCACCAAGAAACATGACCTGAGGGTCTTACAGGGCAGGAACTCAGGAGGTTTCATATCAGCCCTTAAAGACTACATTACCCACAACCCCACTGAGAGAAAGGGGGACGTGCTCGAAAGAAACTCAAATGGAGAGCAAGCAAAGTTGGGAGGATGGGGTGGAGTTCCCTGCTGGCCTGAGAATGATGGGTCTGTCTCCCTCTTTTTTTCTCCCAGAATGCCTGGCTGGCTTCTACGGGTCAGACTGCGGCCAACGCTGCCTGTGTCAGAACGACGGGGTGTGCGATCGGATCAGCGGTCACTGTGCGTGTTCTGTTGGGTGGACTGGGGTGGCCTGTGAGCTCGGTGAGTGGGTGAGAGGAGAGGTCATGTGACTTCCATTCCACCAACACTTCCTCAAACTCAGTGGCTCATGTGATGATGTGGTAATTCAATATAATGTATAAAACCAGCAAGGCTCTGCAGGGTTCTCCTATTTGCCCAACACCTGCAGTCGTTCTATAAAAGAATAAAACCCAGTCAATGTTTCTTCGGGAGTAAGGTCCATGAAGTAAGTGGGCATGCTTGATGCGTACATCAAATCATTTTTTTTATTTATTCATTTATCAAACGCTCCTTTCTGAAGGTAAATTACAGGATAATGCTCATAAAAAAAGCCAGGTGAATTACAGTACAAGTACGGACTGTGGCACAATCCGTAGCACAAGGTGTCCTTATACACTGCTGATACATTCAAGTGCCATAGCAAAGGAATGAGGAGGTATAGTGAGCACCCTTTTCTGGGATTCTACATCGAAAATGAATTAACTTTGGCCTAAAACCAGGGTTCAACTCTTTTTTCCAAAAACCTGCTGCATGTTAAGCAGCAGTTCTCAGTAGTTAGATATTTTTAATAAAAAATTTTAAAGAAAGTTGATGGAGTGCTTGGGGTCTGGGATTATTGTGTCGCATTACAGCCGTATACTGGCAGGGGAGGGGTGACAGACAGGACTATACACGTATGAGAGGCTTCGCTAGACTGTAAACTGCAGGGCACAATGTTTTCAAAATCACATTTTATCCTGGTGTATGAGAGAAGCTGCTTACTCGCCACTTCTGGAGAAATAAAACTTTACAACCGTTCCTATTAATCTGTCTCTTTTTCCTGAAAGGCATTCCCCATTTTATAGGCATCGTTAAAAATAATGAAAGAATGAACGTCTGGAACGGACTTTTGGCTTTTTTGGCCTGCTCTGTTATGGTTAAGCATCCGTAGTGTTGCTAATATTTTGATCTGTGTACACAGGATCGCGCTTCATGGTACATTATTAATACTCCCACAGTTTTTCTCCCCTGAAGAATGAAAGAAATGTTTGGTCTGATCTTGAGTTTCCAAAATGAAAGAGCAGAAACTATTCATCTGGTTTTTTAGGCCTGCAGAACCTACTAGAAGTGATTAACAGTCCTGTCAATGTGGGTGTGGGGGGGGGGGGGGGGACATTTTCCCTCCATCCATATATACAACAATTGGGCTCCCAAGTGACTCGACTGACACAACAGGGGGGACAGTTTGGTGCTGGAGGCTCAGTGCGCTTGTAGGTTTGCGACGCCATCAATTACCCCGGCTGAATTATTTCATTTGCTGAATGCACTGGTGTAACCGTAGATTAGACCGTAATTAAATGTTGAACACATAAACGGTCTTCCGCTGTGATACATGAACCTATTCTGAAATTTAAGTAAGTTGACGATAACTAAGTGATTGTGGTTACTGAAATAATTAAGCAGAAGGGCAATTCCACTGTAACTGACTTTACAACTGCAGGATATTCGCGTGGTCCAAGTCCAATACAGCTACATAATAGAGACTGAGTTATTTCCTCCTGAAGGTTATAAAAGTTTATATCAGTCTCCATTATGTAGCTGCATTGGACTTTAGCATGCAAATATCCTGCAGTTGTAACGTCTCTTACCGTGGACTTGCCCAGAAGTTGGCATGAAACCCTGAGACAGGTCCTGCTTGCCAACACCTGCAGTAAAGGCTTGAGTGCAGGCTGGGCCTTACAGTCAAGCCAGGGCCTTGGTTACATCATCCATTGACCCAGCGGCATGATCAGTGTACAGCAGCGCTACACAATTAGCATCGTCCTGCTAGGGGAAGGTTGGGTTTACATTGGTCATGTAGTCCTGCTGTAGTCATGTCTGACCCTTTTGCATTCGCCATTGGTGGGACGCCGGCTAGACGTTTTGATGACCACAGACGGCCGTCTCCACACGGTCACACCTCGTTCCTTCTGTCAACGCTAAATTTACAGCACAATTCCAGACAGGTTCCTTCAGTATTTATTACCTGGGGGGTACTGCTTGTAAAAATGACCTTTGAGCCAAAAAATGCTCCATAATTTAACGGGCTGTTTTCTTTTTAATGAAGAGCAAGGGGAAAAGTGCTCAGCCATGTCTCTGTAGTGCGGGGCGCACTTCTGAATGTGGCTGAATGGGCATTGGGAGCGAGCCTCGGTTATGTTGATATGTTTCAGAGACGTGGAAAATATGTTTCTCCCCCTGCTCTCATGCTCTGAATCTTGTATTTATTTTGATCTCTCTCTCTCTCTCTCTCTCTCTCTCTGTCTCTATTTCAATTCAGTTCAATTCAATTTGGCTTTATTGGCTTGACAAAAACAATATTTGTATTGCCAAGACATATCACAACATGTAATATACATATATAACACGTGATTTTTACTATAATAAGGAAATAAAAGGGCCTCTCTCCCTTTTTGTCACTGGTATGATTAGTCTTTGCTTAATATAATAATAATAAACTTCATTTATACAGCGCTTTATTGGGACAGTGCACTCATTTAGATCTCTCTCCCTGGTCATGTGACTCTGTCCCATCTCCGTCCACAGAGTGTGTGCAGGGCCATTTTGGGGCGGGGTGCCTGCAGACGTGTGAGTGTGAGAACGGGGGACAGTGTGACCGGCAGAGTGGACGCTGCGCCTGCCGTCCGGGCTGGATCGGGGAGACCTGTCGCACAGGTAAGCGTGCTCAGGGACTGAAGACACCCGCGTGACAGCGGTTTGAGGGCAGCGTGCCGCCTCACAGAGCTTTGGGACACATTCATAACACCAGCAGGGGGCTTTGGCTGGGAACAATCCACCCCCGTGCAGCGCCATTAGCATCCTGTACTGTGTGTTAACTCAAACTGAGAAGAGTTATACCTGGCAGTCTTCCATACGCTCCTCTGGACTCGGTCCAGTCACACTGAGGTGTGTTTTTGCTGCTGTTGTGATAATTACATAATTGGCATATTCACGCACATGGTCACACGTTACTCTTGGGATTAAGGTTACACTTACAACAATAAAATAATGTTCACTATAGGCTGGCTCTGCAGTGTAATAACAATAATAATATAATAATAATAATAATAATGCTTGTTATTATTATTATTCACTTACTAGAATTGCATTTTTCAGGTTCTCCATCTATACAACTGGATGCATTTACAGCAGTTTCTCGTCTGGGATTTGACTTCAGCCTCTTCCTTTGCATTATCACCACAGTGCTATGATCGCATGTGTTATCATTTCTGTGTTTTATTCTATGTGTGTGTGTGTGTGTGTGTGTGTGTGTGTGTGGGGGGGGGGGGGACATTTAGTAAGAATAAAGTTAGGCTGTTGTGCTGGTTAATCACACTTGCCAATGTGTGTGTGAAATAACCAGCGTGTCCAGAGGGCAGCTTTGGGCCGGGCTGTGAGGAGCGGTGCAAGTGTGACCACAGCGCCCCCTGTCATCATGTCAGTGGAAACTGCATGTGTCCCTCGGGTTGGAGGGGACCACTCTGTGACAGAGGTCAGTTTATTCACTCTCTCGTTCTCTCGCTCGCTTGTAGAGCTGTATCTTATTTCACCCCTCTGAGACTTGGAATTTTTTTGTCTGTCAGAGCAGCAATGACAAATTTGTCCAAAGAGAAGCACAAGATCAACAGTTATGTACCCACGGTGTTTAGACTGAGGAGTGTGATCAGTGTTTACATGTAGTAGAACAGTGTATTCATTTATGATCGCTCTCTCTCATAACTCTTGGTTCTTGACTCTAATTAACTTTTATAGTTATGTTCCTTCCTAAAAAAAAATCTTCAAGAGTTCATTCATTTATCCTGAACACTACTGCCCTCTATTGGTGCTGAATCTTTCAAACGTTGTTCATGTAAAACGACAATACCAACTGAAATCAGTGTTGCTTCAAGTTTGAAGTTGTCCAAGTTGTTGAACGAAGAGGAAATGATGAAAGATTTCCAGAGGTTATTCATCGGCCTCCTTGCCTTTTGCAGCCTGTTTACCCGGAACCTTTGGGGAGAAGTGCGCGCAGCGCTGTTCCTGTCCCCTCGGCACTTCCTGTAACCACGTGTCCGGGGAGTGCGGCTGTCCCCCGGGTTTCACTGGCAACGGCTGTG